>SGQK01000062.1:0-123658 GCA_004216415.1 Aeminium ludgeri | reverse complement strand
CCCCCCCCCCCCCCCCGCGCCCACCCCCCCGTGCCATGTTCACGCTGCGTGCCCATGTCGTGCCGCACCCGCCCTCCACCTAGTACCCTGCCATCGCCGCCAGAGTCCGGTCCGGTCCTGTCCGGTCCTGTCCTTGCGCGCTGACCTGCCCGCGTCGTGCCACATGACGAGTCGGCACGCCCATTGAGCGAGGTTCGTCACATTATTCCTGCGCGTGGAGCGAGGTGAAGGGAGGGCTGGAAGGTGCTGTTGCAGAGGAAAAGAGCGCGGGCATGTGGGGAGAAGGAAGCCGACGGGAGTCATCATCAAAGAAAGAACCGGGAATAATCACGGGCCGAGTAGTGAGGTAGTCACCATTCACTTCCTCGCAACATGATTGATGATTATTATTATCATCATGATTATTCCCTGACATCCCATTCAATACTGCGCTGCAGACTCGCGACCACTGCACCGGAATCCCCCCCAGTCTGCCCACGCGAACCGCCGCACGGCGACTTTCGCCCCTCCCCCCCCCCCCCCCCCTTCCCCCTCCTCGCCCCGCTGCCCGCCCGCCGCTCGCATCACATCACCTTACCTCACCCTCACCTCACCACGCACCGACTCGGCAGTGCTGCGACCCCACACCACGCGCGACCGCGACACAACTCCTGTTCCGCCGCACCTACATATCTTTCTCCCGCCGCCGCCGCCGCCGCCGCTCCTTGCACCACCCCGTCCCTCCATCCCCCGCCCGCCCGCTCTGCCAACCCCTCTCCGCGTGCTCCCGCCTGCCCTCGTATGCGCCCCGCCCTGCCATCCAAACCTCGACTGCCATCCCCTGCAAACCGCTGCCTCGCCGCCCCGGCCATCTCTCCGCTCTGCACCTACCCGTCCGTCGCGACGCTGAGACCGCCCGTCGCCTGCCAATACCGCAGCTCCGCAACCTCCCTCCCACGGCACTTCCCCTCGCCGCTGCTGCCCAGGTCACCCTCACCACTTCGCATTTCCCAGTTCCGCTCCCGTGGTCCTGGTCACCTTCGCTTCCAGCTCCTCCCGACCCACGCCAGACTTGACAGCCGGGACCTGCGCCCTCGCAACTGTGCTCTGAACCCCCTCTTCCCGCATTTGCCGTGATAGGCCCAGACTCCGCCCGGGAGGGGGACCATAATGTTCTATTTCAGCAGCCCACGCAAGTCCGACTTCACTAAGTACCGCCCCGCCGCCCGCCAGAAAGCGAAGCCCGCCCGCCAACGTCGAAACTTGGCCAAGATGGAAGGCGGATCTCAGCACGCCTGTGTCGCCCACTTCGAGGAGCCGACCTTTTGCTCGAGCGAGTTGGCTTGTCTGATTCCACCCTTTGGAGGCGCTGTCTTGCCGCACTCCGCGAGGGACAAGGCCCCGGAGGTGCCGGAATGCAGCGACGACGAAGAGGACGGAGGGGTGCCTTTGGACCCGGTGTATCACGATCAGCTCCCTCAGCAGTACGATTCCTCGTTCACGACCGATTTCTCCAGCTCGAGCAATGACCAGTACCTCTCCACCCCTTCCTCGCTCTCGAGATCTAGCCATGCACGGCCGGTGTCGAGAGATATCTGGGAGGAAGAGGATGGCCGAAGGTTGCGGTTCGCGCTGCAAGATGCCGATGAGGACGAGCAGGTGCGAGCGCGGCTTGTTCGCAGCGATGGCGATCGCGCTCTTGCGGGGCAGCAGCAAGCGTCCACGATCGACCATGTGCAAGCTTCGCTCGAGGCGTGGTCCGATCAGACGGTGACTCAAGAAGATGCAGACGATGAGGAAGCCGATGAGGAAGCCGATGAATCGCGATTCCCGCCACCGGCGCGAGACCAGAACGGAGCAGCTGTAGAGGGTGGAGACCATGCCGCTCGCAATCCCGTCCACAATGGCACTTACCATCACGAATTTGCCATGGATGAAGACACTCTCGCCGTGGACGACTACCGGCGGAATTACGATGTTGCCGATTTCATGGACGGGTGGCGTCTTCAGTGGCTGACCAACCATCAAGTCCCTCCTTGTGAACAGGGACTACAGTCTTCGGTCAAAGTAGGTCGACCCAAGGAAGAGATCACCCGGAGCCAGGTGGCGAGTGGCGAGATGGATATGCAGGGGCTACGATGGGATCTTCTCGGACCAAAAAGGGAGGATGCTCTACGTGCGAGAGGCATCATGCATCCTTCGAGCAATGCCTCCCCTAGCATGACTGGCTTCGGTTCCGCCTCAACCGATCAACTCGACGACGAACTCCACTACCGCTTCCGCTCCTTTTCCCCCCGCCACCGCGCGCGCTTCTCCCACTACCAACTACGCAATGTGCTCGCCGCCAGCAGCCGCAGCGACATCTTCTACAGCGTCGGCGACCGAGTGATGCAAACCTCCCTCGCCTGCCCAACCATGCGCGACACCATCATGGACCTCTCCCGACCCTCAGATTACGCAGTCGACTTCCGCATCACCTGCCTCGGCGCCACCCCAAGCGCCACCCTCACCGGCTACCGCAGCGACAGCCTCCTCCTCGCCGGCGGCTTCTACGGCGAATACGCCCTCCACTCCCTGCATACCACCCACCCCGCCCCCCCCACCGAAGGCTTCGTAACCCACGCCTACAACGGTCTAGTAACGCACATCCACACCCCCCGGTCCCGCACCTCCACCACCCCGCACGCCGCCTTCTGCTCCAACGACCGCCACCTCCGCCTCCTCGACCCCACTACCAACCGCCTCATCTCCTCCCACCCCTACGAAACCGCCCTCAACTGCGCCGCCACCTCCCCGGACGCCCGCCTCCGCGTCCTCGTCGGCGACTCCCGCGACACCCTCATCACCGACGCCGCCTCCGGCACCCCCCTCGTCACGCTACAACACCACTCCGACCACGCCTTCGCCTGCGCCTGGGCGCCCGACGGCCGCCACGTCGCCACCGCCGCGCAAGACGGCTTCACGCTCCTCTTCGACGCGCGGAACTGGTCCGCACCCCTCGCGCGTCTGCCGAGCCGCGTCTCGTGTGCGCGGTCGTTGCATTTCGCCGAGGAGGGGGTCCTGGTGGTCGCGGAGAATGAGGATGTGGTGTCTGTGGTTGACGCGAGGGATTTGGGAGCGAGGCAGGATGTGCGGTTTTTGGGGTGTGTGGCGGGTGTGGCGGTTGTGGAGGGGGGGCGGGAGGTGGTGGTTGCTAATGCGGATAGGAGTGTCGGGGGGTTGATGAGTTTGGAGAGGACGACGGCGGGGTGGGGGAAGGGGGGACGGGTGGGCAGGGAGCGGGAGAGGGAGAGGGGGGGTGGGAGTGGAAGGGGGAAGGGAGCGGTGGAGGAAGTGTTGGGGTCGCAGTGGGTGGCTGATGTTGTTGTGTAGGGGGTGGATGGGATAATGGATGCCGTGTATGGCTGTTCTGTGCTCGACTGGTCCATCTTTCCGCGGCTGTGCGGCTGTGCTTCGTGCGCTGTGCTGTGGTCATCACGGTAGAACGACGGCCTCTCGGCCCCCCATCCAGACGCACCATTCATTCAGTTCTCCACGTCTTCAAAAGCCCCTCTACGCGAGTCCAGCATCTCAGCACGTCAAATCCGTCGTCCGCCAAGCGATATCGGCAATAGAGGCTCGAAAGTCCATCAGATTACCGCTTTAGGCAGGCGCGTACCTGGAATACGCGTCGTGCCGAGCTCTCCCGGCACCCGACGGCCGCGAGCAGCGACCCTGGGGTCTCGACCAGCAAGCACTCCACTCACTACACGACCATTGATCACTCTCGCAACTCACAACTCTCGACCGACCACTCCTGCATCAGACAATGCACTAGCGCCCTGCCTCGACTCCCCCCCCTCGACATCCTCCGCCTCGTTCGTTCCAAAAAGCCCCGCGAACCGCGACCGCGCCCACCCCCCTCCCGAACGCGCAGCCCACACCCCCCTTACCCCCCCCGCCTCGCCCGCCCCCCCCAACCCGGCCCACCATGTCGCAACCCACCCTAACCACACAACTCACCCACTACATCCAAGACGCCCTGTGGCAACTACAATCCTGCCTCAACTGCTTCCCGTCGAACCCGACGCTCAAAATCAACGCCCACCCCTACAAAATCCTGCGCCTCCTGGGCGAAGGCGGCTTCTCCTACGTCTACCTGGTCCAATCGCCCTCGTCCCCGACGCTGTACGCGCTGAAGAAAATCCGCTGCCCCTTCGGCGAGGAGTCGATCGCGCACGCGCTGCGCGAGGTGGAGGCGTACCGGATGTTTGGGGGCGCCGAGGGCGTGATTGCCGTCGTGGATAGTGCGGTCGTGAGGGATGAGGGCGTGGTTTACGTGCTTTTGCCGTATTTCCGCAGGGGGAATTTGCAGGATGCGGTTAATGCGAATTTGGTCAATCGGGTCAGGTTTCCCGAGGGGAGGTTGGTGGGGTTGTTTTTGGGGGTTTGTAGGGCGTTGAGGGTGATGCATCGGTATAGGGTCAAGGGCGGGAGTGGGGCGAAGGCGGGGGGTGGGAAGGGGAAGGGGGAGGGGAAAGGGAAGGGGAGGCGGAGGGATGAACCCGCGGGGAGCGAGGAGGCGGCGGAGGGCGGCGAGGGCGATGCGCTGATGGAGGGCGAGGGGTTGGCGGCGCAGGACGGGGCCGAGGAGGGCGAGCTGCGCGCTTACGCCCACCGCGACATCAAGCCGGGAAACATCATGATCGACGACACAGGGACGCAGCCTGTGCTGATGGATCTGGGCTCGATGGCGCCGTCGCCGACGCCCATCACGAGCCGCGCGCTCGCGCTGCAGGTGCAGGACCAGGCGGCCGAGCACAGCACTATGCCGTACCGCGCGCCCGAGCTATTCGACGTCAAGACGGGGACGGTGGTGGACACGAAAGTCGACATCTGGTCGCTGGGCTGCACGCTGTACGCGTGTCTGGTCGGCAAGTCGCCGTTTGAAGCGCGGAGTGAGGAGACGGGCGGCAGTCTGTCCCTCTGCGTGATGGGCGGCGATTGGCGGTTTCCGGACGAGGGGCCGGCGGAGGCTAGGCGCGGGAAGCAGAAGGTGGTGCAGGAGGCCGAGGCGGAGGGGCGGCGGAAGAAGGAGACGATTAGCGAGCCTGTCAAGGACATTGTGCGTAAGTGCTTGAGGGTCGAGCCCGCGGACAGGCCGGATATCGACCAATTGATTGCTATGGTGGAGGAAGTGGTGACGCAGTTGCCCGACGACGGCGAGGCGAGCTGGGACTCGGATTGATCGGATGGCTGGCTACGCGGACTTGGAATGGAGGTGGGGTGCTGTACACTACACTACCACTACGGCCACGTGTGATCTAATGCCGCCATTATTATCATTATGATTGTTCAGACCATCCCCGGCGGCCAGAGGTGTCGCTGCTCACGTGGCCGTTGGCCGTCGCATGGAAAGTTCCTGTTCCTGCACTAGCGCGCCGGACTTGAGCAACTCGACTGCGCGTGGGAGTCGGCAAGCTGCACGCCAAAGAGTAACAGCAGCACCTCAGCAGTACGTCGCAAGTGAGTCGTCGACGACAGCAATAATACACCCTCGTCGTTCCGAAGGCAAAAGAGTGCACCCAGCCGTCCTCGTCCCTCCTCCGACATTGTCCCATCGACGATACCGAGGGCATCGAGGTACGTACCTGGCTCGGCACAGCGGCATTTTCGACGACGCCATCATCCAAGCACCGGTTCGGGAGCCCACGCGGCATTTCAAATCCACCTACACACGCAGCCACGGTGGCAGCCCCAACGCCATGCCGCTTCCTCAGGCGGACTATGCACTGTTCTGTCTCGCAGCATCCAACATGTCGAAACGCAAAGAACGAGACACACCAAACACTGTTCCCACGCCCTCCAGTTTCATCCCCGCATCTGCATTTCAAGTTGGCTGTTGGCGCATCCCCCTCCGACCTCCCAGCCAACAACCCCGAATCCTCCGAACCACCAACGAACCACCTCCCGTTCTAGACCGTTTCGACCGACCAGCAGCACCCCACGAAGCAAAACTCAAGCCTCACGGGCCGCGCAGCCAAGCCCCGTCAAACTTCACCCCGTGCCCCAATGACAGCCTCTAGACGACCTCAAACGCCCGCCGGCACAGCGCCCCGTTGATGTCGCCCACGCGGCACGCGTGCGCGGGACGACGACTCCGAAACCCACACTGGCAACTTTGAACAACAGCATGCCGTCGTCCTCTCGCTGGCGGGGGCCCTACACCCTCGCTGCTCCCGTCCGTTCTGGTTTTTTGCTGAGCTATTTCGCTTGGCGGGTTGGCGGCTTTCGTTGCGCTGTCGCCTTTTGTCGTTCTCGTCACCACTCTCGCTCGAGTCTCGTCACTTTCCGCTGTCACTCGTTGTCACTCGCTGGGCGGCGTTGCTTGATCCTCGGCGCTGCAGGTTCGCGGTGGGATTGCGGGTGGACCCAAGAAGTTTTTCTGCAAGGTCTAGACGGGAGAGAGCGCAACCTTGTTGGAGAAAGTTGCTTGCACTGCTGTCTGCGCCCGTTTGCGATCGTTTGGCCAGCTTGGCGCGGTGCATAAAAGGACCCGGCGAACCTCGTGTTCGCGGCCCCAGACCCGAGCCGCCGCCAGTCGATCATTCTATTCAGTCTTATCTGTACCACACTCCTTCTTCACAACAATGCAGCATCTTTTCAGCACCGCGGCCCTGGTGGCAATCGCGGCCGCGCCCATGGTGGCGCGCGCCGACGGGAGCTGCGTCAAGGACAATTGGGGCAACTCTTACTGCGAGAAGGTTGACGCCATCACGTACTCCAACGTCGGCAGCCAGGGTAGCTACAACAAGGTCACGCAGATGACCACGGGGCAGCCGCAGGACTCGGCGTGCGAGAGCTCGCCTTTTTCCTTCTCCGGGAGCATGGCCCCGCTCGATGAGGAGGTGTCGCTCCATTTCCGTGGGCCCATCCAGTTGAAGCAGGTCGCGGTGTACACGCCTGAGTCGTCCGGGTCGTCCAAGGCGAAGCGTGGCGACCATGTGGCGCGTCATGCGCACCAGCGGAGGCATGGACATTCTCATGCGAGCCGCGCGAAGGCGGAGGTCGACAAGCGCGGCGAGACGGTGACGGCCGTGATCGACGGCAAGACACAGACGTTTGATAACACCTGGAGTGACGCGACTGCGGCGCCGCAGGCTGATGTTGGCGGTGCGGTCGACGATGCGGTCAGCGCTGTTGGCGATGTCACCAAAAATGCTGTCAGTGGCGGCTCCGGTGACGACTCGTCGGACGACAGCAGCGATTCGCCGCCTTCGACTTCGTCGCCGTCGTCATCTGGCAGCTCTTCCTCCGGCAGTGCCTCCACCTACGGCTCCTCGAGCTCCTCGGGCAGCGGCTGGACCCGCCAGGCCTCATACAACGCCGACAGCGGCTCCTCCTCCGGCCTCGTCTTCCTAAACAACAAAGGCGACCCCTCCCTCTCTGGCACCTGGGACAGCACCTTCGGTAACTCCCTTTCCTATGCCACCAGCGACGGCTGCAACGCGGCCGCGTCAGCGCAGACTCTTGCCGACACGCAAATCCCCTCCACTAACGAGGTCATCATCATGACGGACCGCGAGTGCTCCGGTGACAGCTGCGGCTACACGCGCCCGGACACGGTCGCGCACCACGGCTTCGGCGGCGCGCAAAAGGCCTTTTTCCTCGAGTTCCAGATGCCCGACGACGGCACCTCGAGCTCCTCGCCCTGGGACGCGACCAACATGCCCGCCGTCTGGCTGCTGAACGCCCAGGTCCCACGCACGCTGCAATACGGCGCCGAGTCGTGCTCCTGCTGGGCCAGCGGCTGCGGGGAGTTCGACATCTTCGAGGTGCTCTACCCGGGCTACGACAAGGCGAAGAGCACCATGCATGGCCATGTCAGCGGGGGCGACAGCAGCTACTTCACGCGCCCGACCGAGAACACCGTCAAGGTCGCCATGATCCAGAATCAGGACAACATTCACATTAAGATCCTGGATGACAGCACCGAGTTTGGCGATGAGATCTCGTCGAGCCAGATGAGCCAGATCTGCGACGACAGTATGGACTCACAGAATGGCGGGGTGTCGCTGTTTAACCTCGCTACTTCGGGCACGACCGGGTCGGTCGGTGCGTCGTAGAGTGGCGTCTGGTCGTTAGTGGCTACGGCAAGGAGGTGGACGAGACGAGGGTGCTGTTCGTTTTGCATCCTCGGGTCGCGTGCTCTTTTTTCTTTCTTTCTGGTCGAATCTAGAGAGCGCCCTAGGGGCTGCTTGGATGAGATCACCGGGCTTCTGTTGGAAACTAGAAGTCCCTGGTTTTGCTATGAATTTTAGCCGTCATGTCGTGATGGCGGTGGGGGTACACGGATGCGGTGTAAAGGGAGTCTCTAGTGGCTCATGAGATATCCTTTGTATCTAAAGGGCGCTTGTAAAGTCTCATCTTCGAATTCCGGCATGAGCTGGTATGCGGTCAGTGTGCGCTCTGATGCGTGATATTTGCCATTTCCATGCTGTGCTCATTGTTTGGTGTTGAAGAGCAGAAACGAAGTCTGGCGTGAAGACGGATCATGGCTGGGGGGAAATGCCAAGAGCGAGCACATGAACGGACCGCCCAAAACAAAGCCGAGGTCTGGAGGCACTGCGGCAATCCGTCCGCGGTCAGATGCCGTCACCCAACCTCACCTCCACCATCGTGACAACTACCCTTACCACCGCTCCCTCCGCCCGTCCACCACCTCGAAGAATCGTCTCCGGTATCGCTCTGCTTTTTGCGACACACCTGTCGCCCCAGAATCGACCAGTCCCGAGTCGACGACCTCTCCAGGGAATGCGATAGGCTCTCAAGCCGAAACAAAGCACCCGCCACTTCGGACGTCGCGACGATTGCGAACACCCTTCCCTAAGGGCGTAATCTGGTCGAAAGGAGTGCGAACTAGACGCGCAAAAGACTAGCCGTACGATGGCCACTGGTGGCAGCCCGCCCAAACCTTGGGAAAAAGCAGGCGCGGGCGGGACATCATCTGGTAGGCAGCCTATCGCCCTGCACTCATTGCCCTGCAACCCATTAATGAAACCCCAGCCGCCGTGCCCTCAGCATCAACATCCTCGGTCGCAACACCTTCCGCAGCTACTGCCGGCGCTCCAGCCCTCCCCGCAAGACCCGATTCGCTCAACGCCGTCGCATCCCGGACTGCATCGAACTACTCATCCCCTTACAATCGAATTTCGCCCTACGGCACCTCATCACCATACGGGTACGGCGGCGGCGGCATGTCCAGCTACGGCTCACCGTACAACCGCTTCGGGGGAGGCTATGGCGGGATGGGAGGTATGGGCGGATACGGCGGAGGGTATGGGGGGAGTATGTTCGGCGGCGGCATGGGCGGCTACGGAGGAGGTATGTACGGGCAACCGGGTGGCATGGGAGGATATGGCATGGGTGGGATGAATGGCATGAACCCGCAGGAGCAGAGCTTGACACAGACCTACCAGCAAAACACGGAGCAGACCTTTCAGATGATCCAGAGCATCGTGGGGGCCTTTGGCGGATTCGCGCAGATGCTCGAGAGCACCTTTATGGCGACACACTCGTCCTTCTTCGCCATGGTGAGCGTGGCCGAGCAGTTCGGAAACCTGAAACAGACGCTCGGCTCCGTGCTGGGCATCTTCACCATCATGCGCTGGATCCGCACCGCCATCGCCAAACTCACCGGCCGACCACCACCAGCCTCAAGCACCGACCTGACGCCCGCCAACTTCGCCGCGTTCAACGGCACACCGGGACCCGATGGCACGCCCCGCGGACGACCGAGCCGCAAACCCTTCATCTTCTTCGTCGCCGCCGTCTTCGGCCTCCCCTACCTCATGACCAAACTCATCCGCGTCCTGGCCGCCAGCCAAGAAAACCAGCAGCAAAACCAGCTCGCGCACCCGGGCGACCCCTCGCAACCCGCCCAGATCGACCCGGCGAAACTCGACTTCTGCCGCGCCCTCTACGACTACCAGCCGCAGCTCCAACCCGGCCAGTCGCCACAAGAAGGTATCGACCTCGCCGTCTCCAAAGGCGACCTCGTCGCCGTCCTCTCCAAATCCGACCCCCAAGGCAACCCTTCGGAGTGGTGGCGCTGCCGCGCGCGTAACGGCGCCGTGGGCTACCTGCCGCAGCCATATCTGGAGACTATCCAGCGTCGGCCGCAGCAGATTCAGGCGGGGAGCGAGGGCGCTAGTGCGGCGGGGAGTCCAGTGGGCGGTAGCAGGGTCGGGACGATGACGAGCAGTACCGGGTCTGGGGCGGAGAGGGCGGACAGCCTGAAGGCGGAGAAGATGAGGGCGCAGGCGCAGGCGCAGGGGGGGACGGTGGAGGGGTTTCAAAGGGGTCAGTTTCAGACGGGTTGAATGAGGGAGTCACTTTGGTCGTTGGGAATGGCTGATTAGGGCACTCGGCTGAGGAATCTTGGACCGCTGGAGCATGGTGTTGTCTGGCGCTTTGGGAGGTTTCGTTTCTCACGTGTTGATGTTGTGCATAGTCTCTATTCTTGGGCTGCTGGCCCGTTTTGAAACGCGAAGTACCGTTGTTGTAAGCCCCATTATTTTCCATCTTTCTGTGACTTGATGTCTGGACGCAGAGACTAATGCGGACTCCTCACACAGCGACGTGGAAATTCGAGGGGGGAGGTCTGTTCGTCGACGACGACTGCTTCCACCCAACCTTCCTCGGATACTCGGGTTCCGTGGGCGCGCCCTCGGGATCTGCCAGTGCCCGCTTAGCCACCCCACGTGCCGAGCCCGTGGCCCCGGCCGACACGTCATTTCTCGCATCCGCGCCGTCCGATCGTCTAGGTAACGTCCGTCTCAACTGCTGCCTCCTCCATTGCGAACCTCTCCCTTCGCCCCTATCGACCCCGGAATCCTCCACGAGCGGCTGCATCGCCCTCTCCACCGCCGCCATGTCACGCGACGACATCTCCGCCGCCCGCTCCCTCGCCTTCTCCCCCGAAACCGACCGTTTCTCCGACACCGACGCCGACTCGCCCATCCACACCCACCACCGCCGCTCCCTCTCCCACTCCGCCAGCACGCGGCCCCGCCTCTCACACCGCTCGCGCTGGCGCCACAAAGCCGAATCCTACTACGCCAGCGGCCTGCGCCTGTGGAACTCCTTCACGCCGCTGCAGAAACTCGGCATCGTCATCCTCAACATCATCCTCAGCGTTCTCGGCCTGCTGTTTCTAATCTTCAGCCACCGCATCTTCGCCGCGCTGGGGCCGTTCGCCGAGCGCTGGCGTAACCTCCCCGCCGGCTGGCTGATCCTCTGGAGCGCGGTGTTTTTCGTCTCGTTCCCGCCCATGATCGGCTACAGCACGTGCGTCACGCTGGCCGGGTTCGTGTTCGGCGTGTGGAAGGGCTGGCTGATCATGGCGTCGGGCACGATTCTGGGCTCGACGTGTGCGTTCCTGGCTTCGCGGACGGTGCTGAAGGGTTATGCGACGCGGCTGGCGGAGAGCAACGCGCAGTTCGCCGCGCTTTCGCTCGTGCTGAAGCATGATGGGTTGAAGCTGCTCGTGATGATCCGGCTGTGTCCGCTGCCGTACAGTTTCAGCAACGGCGCCATCAGCACGATTGCTACGGTGACATGGAGCAATTTCATGATCGCGACGGCGGCCGCGGCGCCGAAGTTGGTGCTGGGCGTGTTCGTCGGGTCGCGGCTCGGGGATTTGGCCGAAAATGGGGACAAGATGGATGTTGGGGCGAAGGTGGTCAGCTATGTGGGCATCTTTATCGGCGTCGTTGCGGGCATTGGGACCGGGTATTTGGTGTACGTGCGCACGCAGGCGAGGGCGAAACAGCTTGAGGCGGAGGAGGCTGCCGCGAGTGGGGTGCGTGGTGCGAGGAGGGCGTCTGACGGCGGGGGGCCGGTGTACAGTGATGACTTGGAGGATGCGGCGTTGCGGAGGAGTTTGGATGAGGACAATATTTCGCTGCATACGACGGGGTATCGGGATGAGGAAGAGGCGGCGGCCGGGGGTGATCCGTGGAGAGGGTACGGAGATGAGGACTTTTTGGACGATGATGCGCAGGAACGGGATGTATTCGCCGAGGGCGATGGGGGTTATGAATCGGAAGAGGTGGAGCGGAAGAAGAGGAGTTCAACTTAGGGACTCGGCTTTCTCTGATCTTGGGAGGAGGCGCGAGCAGGTGTTTGGAACCGAGGATTGCTGGAATAGAGGGATCACGATCTTATGTCGGACATGAGGACTTCGTGTACGGTCGGTGGGGGTTTGCCTGTGTGTCGATAGAAGGTGCGAATTCAACCGCAGCCCTCCATGGGTCGCATTCCTACTCCCGAGGATGCCACATCTGGAAGGGGGAAAAGGAGAAGACGCATTGTTCACTACATCCCACATTGCGAAAGCCTCCACTTCACAGCCGGTTATGCCTCAATGGCGGCCGCCCCGACCTCCTCACCCCCGACCAGCAGCCCCGGCAGTCGCGGCACGCATCCCACGCAACCGACACCGAAGGATTCCCTCTCTCAGCCTTCGACACACCTCGTATCCACGCAGGCACTCTGAATCCCTTGCTTGAATCGAGATGCCGAAGCTTCGCTCGCAGCAAGCCTCGGACTCGAAGCTAGCAAAGTTTTATCTGATGATCTCTGCGCATCTGATCCAATGATAAGATTACAGCGCGATAGACTCCACTTGCGCTTCGGCCCTGGGTGTACTTCTTGATTGTATTATGGGTTGGGAGAGGGGGCGGGCCGGTCTGCGCCGAGTGCAATGGCAGGGGGTGTCTGGTGAGAGGATATATATAGTAGAGATGTACGGCCGGGCTGGCCGTTGGTGGTGTTCTGCGCTCAGCCTTCCTTTCTCGCGACGACTGGATTAAACCTCTTCCTGCTTCTTCGACATGGCGTTGGAGTGGCGCGGGTTTGTCGGGTCGATTCTTTTCGACGCCGTTTATTATCAACAGGTGGTTTGCCGGGGAGATTGTCGATGCCGTGCAGGCGCGGAATCAGTGGCGGTGCGGGTATGGCATTTTTTCACGTCGTGGTTGGCGTTCATTCCGCTCATTGCGGCGTTTTTCTCCAGACGAACTATTTTCTGGGGAAGCAGCATAATGCGGTGACGGATGTAGGTGTCGATGGGCTGCCGTTGAAGAAGGAGGAGCGGTCCCAGCGGGAGCGGCCGCCGGCGAAGAGTCGCAAGGAGGCATTTTGGAGGTTCTGGGCGGGGAGGTGAGGTGGCGAGGTTCGGCGGCTCGAAGACGTCGAATAGGATGTGACGGTATCTGCTGTAGCGTAACGACATAGCGGAGGGTATGGCAGGTGGTCGAAAGCAAGGTCGACATATGGATTGGTGGTGTCTCGAGGTGTGCCCAAAAGGGCTTTGTCGCGGCCTAGGGAAGGGGCTGAGGTAGCAATGATATTCACACTATAGACATAGCATCATCACCATTCCTCTACAGCCCAAGCCGTCCAGATGCTTCATTCCCACGCAGCCACTCCAGGCTCGTGTTGGTCGCCACGGTCCTCTTCCAACCTAAAATGCCGCCTGCTTCGACTTGACCTTAACCCCGGCACCCTCCATCCCGTCCTTGAACATGTCCCTCAAATCACCATTTGATGCCCCCTTTCCCTTCCCCGTTCCCTTTCCCTTCTCCTCTCCCTTCGCCTCCCCGCCCTCCTCCTTCTTCATCCGCTTGAGGAACATCTCCTCAACCGCCGCCTCCCCGGCCTTCTCCGCCTTTGCACCACCTCCTTCCTCTTGCCCCGCCACACGCTCATCAAGCGCCAACTTCGATTCCCCAAGCGCATGGATCTGCTCCTCGATCGTTCCGCGCGTCACCAATCTGACGACCTCCACCTCCCTCGTCTGCCCCACACGATGCGCGCGGTTCTCCGCCTGAATATCATCCTGCGGGTTGAAGCCCGAGTCGAAAATGACCACCTTATTTGCCGCGGCCAAGTTGATTCCCGCGCCACCAGCCCGTGTCGACAGCATAAACACCGGGATCGACGCGTCGGCAGCGAAGTTGTCAAGCATATCCTGGCGGATCTGCATATCAGTGCTGCCGTCGAGGCGCAGGAATTTGACATTGAGCGTCTCGAGGACCTGCTCCAGAATATCCATCATGCTGGTGAACTGCGAGAAGACGAGGGTGCGGTCGCCGTTGGCCACGAAAGCCTGGATGAGCTCGGAGAATTTGGCGATCTTGCCCGCGTCCATCCACTGCGCGCTCTTGAGCTCGAAGCGCCGCAGGTACGGCCGCTCGTAGCAGAAACGGTGCAGGCCGAAGTCGCCGCCCTTGAGGGCTTGGTGGTGGTCGCCGGTGAGGAAGTCGCGCACGCGGTCGGCGGGGTTGTCGGCGAATTCGGGGTTCTTGCGCAGCTCCGTTACCATCTTGTCAATCTTCTTGTCGGTGTACAGAGAGCGTTTCAGTAGAGGGTGGATTGCGGCCTGGCGCAGCGCCATGAGCATTTGCGATGAGCCACGGGTTGGGGGTTTCTTCGCGCCAGCGCTCTTGGGCGCGTGCTTGGCGGCGAAGAACTCTTGCGCGTCGGCGAGGAGGGAGTTGTAGTAGTCGGACTGCGAGGGCGTCATGTCGCAGTATTCGACCCGGCTGTGTTTAGCGGGGAGGTCGAGGACTTGTTCTTTCTTGCGGCGCAGAATGAAGGGCGTCATCATGCTTCGGGCGCGAGCAATGCGCTGGGCGGAAAGGAAAGCGGCGTGGTCGGCGTTCTTGGTCGACGCTTTGTGCTGAAAGATATATTGCAAGTCCTGGATCTTTTCGCGGAAGAGGTCGGGCATGATGAAGGCGAGGATGGCAACGAGCTCCTGCAGGTTGTTTTGCAGAGGCGTGCCGGTCAGGAGGATTTTGAAAGTAGCGGGAATGCGCATGAGTTGCGTATAGCGATCGGACTGAGGGTTGCGGAGCGAGTGAGCTTCGTCGTATATGCAGACCAAGGGGTCAACGTTCTTGCGGAGGAACTTGTTATCGTTTGGCTTCTTCGTCATCTCGTAAGTGGTGACGATGACATCGATGGTGTCGAAGTCGTTCTCGATAGTCTGTTGCAGCTCCTGGCGCGCGGCTTGCGATCCGTAGTACGGCTGGACCGACAGTTGAGGTGCAAAATACTCGAACTCCCTCAGCCAATTCTCGAGTGTCGAGCCAGGAACGATGACCAGGTGCACGCCATCCACCTTCTTTTCTTGCAAATGAGCGAGAAATGAAATGACTTGGCACGTCTTGCCCAGCCCCATGTCGTCCGCGAGAATGCAGCTGTTACCAGTAGACCACATCAGCTGGAGCCAATTCAACCCAACCAGCTGGTAATTCTTCAGCACAGCTTCGGAATTCATACTCTCGGGCTGCCCAAGGAACTTCCCACTCGACTTCTTCTTCACCGGCGTGTCGTCGGCGGAGCTCGCCGGAGTCCCAATGCCCGAATCGTGAGCGATATCGAGATTCATAAGCCCCAGTTCGCCATCTTCGCCAGCGCCGACGCCCCATCCTTTCAGAGCTTCCTGGATCGGCTTGGCGATGTCTTCGCATTTCTCCACCAGCTCATCGACCGCGTCGTAGCCCGTCCACACCTCGCCGCAGACATCCACCATCTTGTCCCCCACAGGCCTGGCCTTGGACTTGCCAGCCTTCGTTGGCGGCGCTTTTGTGATGGCGCGGATTGCGTCCAGACTTTCGAAAGGTCGCTGCTCGAGAACAAACTTGACCACCTCTTCCGGCTGGGCCGACAGATCCTCGAGCTCGGTAGCGGAGCATTCGTTGAAGAACTTGAGCAGTCTGTGGGCATGTTTGTTCTCGACAACAGGCTCCTCCATCTCCTGATCCTCGCTTTCCGATCCCGAATCGTCGTCAATGACAACCGCTTCGCGGACCTTGGGCCGCGCCGCTGGCTGCGGTGGAGGCGAAGAAGCGGGCGTTGGCGAACGAGCGGGCTTTCTCCCTTGCTGAAGACGCTTCCTGGGCTTCGCTGGCGATAGATCCTCCTCTTCGTCATCGTCCACGGCAACAACTTCTATGGCCTGCTGCGACATCTTGCGCGCTGCCTGCGAAGCGCCGTACTTCTCCGCGATCGTCATGGTCGGCTGCTTGACCTGCTGCTTCGCGGCTGGCGCAACAGGCCTGTTCGGCTGAGCCGGCGCAGTCTTCTTAACCGCAACACCGCGCTTGGCGACGGGCGTCCCTGCAGCCAGCTCGTCCATGCTGATGTCCTCCCTAGGGGCATCCTTCTCTTGCTCTGCAGTGAGCCATTCCACCGCATCGTCCAGGTTGTCGTTTTTCTTGATCAAAGCCTGAACACAGCGCTGATTGCTCGTCGCCGGCAATATGGCCTGGATGTTGTGCACCTTGTTCCGCTGGCCATCAGGGATATCCTCCACGTTCTCATAAACACGCATCCAATTCTTTGCCTTTTGCAGATCGAAATGCAGCTCATCCAGAACCCTGAAGCACTCGCGTAGGGGCGCCCGCGGGTTGTCCTTCTGCAACGACTTCAATTTGGTCCGCATCATGTGATCCTTAATCTGATCCGGGTCTTTAATGTTGCTGAAGTCGGGCTTCCCATTGGCCATCACTCCTGTGCTCGGCGCCTGAGGTCTCGGCCTCGGCCTGGCGGGGCCCCCATACGCACTCGCCATGTCACCCCCGCTCTGCGAAGAGGGGACGTGGCTGAACTGCGCCAGGAGGCCGCTAAACGCACTAGGCTTAGAAGGACCCTTGGGCGACTCTCTCACCACGGCGTTGTTCGTCCTGTCCCCCCGGTTCGGCGTCGAGTCCAGCCCTCTCCCACCTTTCTTGAACTGCGTTGGCTTCAGGTTGGAAGTCAGACCCTGCGTTTCGTTGTCCGAGTTGTGCACGGGCGGGTCCTCGTCGCTCTCGCTGTCGATGTCAATGGGCGCAGAGCGATTCTGCATCTGCGGCGGACGAAAGTTGGTGCCCGGTGGCGCCATGGCGCTGGCGAGGAGGCTCCCACGGCTGTTCGTGGGCGCGCGTTGTGTAGGCTGAGTCTGCGTCTGTGTTTGTGTCGAGGGTGCGGGGAAGGTAGAAGAAGACATCGGGGAAGAGCGCTCAACCTGTACATCATCAGACGCCGACGGCGAGGGCCTCTTGAGCATTTGCGTCGGCTGCGTCGCGTGCGGCAACCTCTGCGTCGGCTGCGTGACGTGCGCGTGCGCGGCGGAAGGTAGCGGTGACGACCTCAGCGTCGACGACGCGGGCACTGAAGAGCGCGCATTGAGATCGTTGTGGAACTGCTCCTTCGAGTATTGCAGTTCCTTCCTCCCCTCCAGCGGCAGCGTCGCCTGCGTCTCGTGCACGTCCTCCAGCGTGAAGTCGTCGCCATATTCATCCTCAGACCCACGCCTTCCACCCTGGTCGTCGAGCCGGCGCCGCTTGTTCGGCGTGCCGTCTTCGATCGGATCGCGGTACGCCATTGCGGCGAAGTCGTGTCTGGAGCGGAAGCGTCGCTCACGTGCGTGTGAGGCGATGGCGCCAATGCCGGAGTGAGCGCGTGCGGTCCTCAAAGAACGAAGCGGAAGAGCGGACCAGACGAAAGAGAAGCAAGACTGGTGCGAGGCAGTTGTATGTATGAAATGAAGGCGCGGATGGAGGAAGCAGTAACGGACGTTTTCACGCTGGAGATCGCGCGTCAGTTCCGAGCGAGACACGCTTTGAACGGCAAGGTACCGAGAGCGCGGAGCCGCGCAGCCCTAGCCGGGTGGTCCCGCGCCATGGCTATGAGGCAGCCATGAATCGTTGACCAGACTTCATTCACTGTCTCTTTGCCCCTCACACTCCCTGACACATCTCTGATCACGACAACAGCGATCACGATGGCCACTAGACGCACCGGCGCAGCGGCTGAGAAGCCCACGCTCAGCTATGAGGCCACACAAGGCGAAAAGGGGCCGAAATCCAACATCTCCCCCGCCGTTCCATCGTATGTCTCTGCCACCCATGCGGGAGAGGGAGTGTTGTGGTACACAAGCGACAGATAGCTAATCACGCCCCCAGCTCCGTAATCGCCAAACTCCTCGGCTTCACCTTCGCCATGTTCGCGCTGCCCATCGGCAGCTACTTCGCCACGGTCAACAGGGTCTTCAACGGTAAGCTCGCCACCAGGTCCCAGCATGCCCCCCCCCTTTCAACCCTTCTCCCCACCTCAGACGCAACCCCAAGCAACCCCACATGCTAACAAACCCTCCACAGGCAACTCAACCTACGCCGGCGCCCTCGCCGCGGTCCTAGCCAACGCCGTGCTGATCGGCTACGTGATCGTGGCCTTCCGCGACGACCAGAGCGAGCGCGAGGAAGAAGAGCGGAAGAAGACTCGCTAGCATCTCCGCCTGACCCGCCTGTCCGCCTGTCCGCCGCCACCGCTCCCTTTCTTTACGGCGCGTCACGGACGGCCTAACGGCCCCAAGGCCCGACGGACGGGGACAAAGCACGGCGGCTCTGCGCGCGCCTGTGGTTGCCACGAGGGAAGTGCCGCAATGGGCTTTGCGCGCACGCGGCTTTCTCCCCTCGTGCGTGTTGGAAAGCGCTACTGCTGCGGGGTCCACGGGGGCGCGGGGCGCGAGACATGCCGTCCACGCGCTTCCCGGTGATGGCTCTATTTGGGTTCCAAGAGGAGAGCATTTGCACGAGCGCCCGATGATCTTGGCAGCATACAGAGGGAGCGGACGACCGCCACGACCTCCTACCGCATGCTGGCGATGAGCCCCAGCCCGCCTCAGGAATCTTACCTTGGCAGCTCTCGACGAATGGTGCCACTGACGGGTGCCAATACTCACAGGAAAGAAGCAACTTGTCGTCAGATGTACGTTTAGAAACTCTCGCAGCAAGAACGAAGCGAGGCCCGGCGAGCGCCTTGAACCACCCGCTCCTGATTTGAGCCCTTTCTCCATTCATGTCACTGCCCCAAAAAGACCGTGTACCGTTGCCACCCCCATCGCGCCCCAAGGTTGTCTGGCTAGAGCGCCACTCGTGAAGTCCCATTGTCCGATACCCCATGTGCACCCAACCCCTCCAAGCATTACCGCGAGTCCCGGTTCCGCAGACTCGGACTCGCCGCTCCATTCTCCCTTCCCTGGCTGGCGCTGTGACGACCGTACCACACATGCAACGCCATTCCATTAAGTCATTACTACCCCCTCCGCCCGCCGCCCTCCCAGCTCCCTCGTCCACGTCCACGCTCCCTCGTCCGCTGCTCCCGCTCCCACGGATCCACCGTCCTCTCACCACGTATTTCCCCCTCGCCAGAGCCAGAGCCGGAAGAAAACTACTCCTTCTTGGCAAACTTGCGCTTGATCCAGCTCTGCCTCTTCTGGGGCTCCGCGCGCGCCGTCGACGGCAACTGGCCACCCTGCTGCTGCGCGCCACCACCACCTCCAAGCGGGATAGGCCGCCTCGCGCCGCCTGCGCCTGGGTGCTGAACGGGAGGCGCGCCGCCGCCGCTGCCGTTGGGGCGCGCGTACATGCCGTAGTCATCGGTGTCGCCGCCCTCCTCGGCGATCGGCTGGCCGTGGTGACCGGCGCCGTAGCCACCGTGCGCGTAGTCGTAGCCGGGGGTCGAGGGTTTGCCCTGGCCATAGCCCTGCGCGGCGGCCGCGCGGTCGATGGAGCTGTTCTCGCTGCTGGGGTCGGTTCCGGAGGCCCAGGGGCCGGTGGAGTCGGAGGCGTGGGTCACGCCTGTGTTGACGGTGTCGTGGGATTGGTGGTAGGAGTGCTGCGGATAGGGGCGCGGGACGAAGCTGGGGTCCGACTGCATGCGGGGGTTCAGGCGCGTTCTAGGCTGCTGCGGGCCGCCGCCGGGGGTGTGATAACCTTCGCTGCGATGTTGTTGACCATAGTAGCCGGGGCCGGCGGCGGGGGAGTGGTGGCGCCCGTTGGGGCTGGGGCCGTTGTTGTCGTAGCCTAGGGAGGAGGGGGCGTGAGATTGGCGTCGGGAGTGTTGGGGGCGGGCGTACTCACCTCCGAAATAGCTGCTGCGTCTGCTGGCGTAGGTGTTTTGTTCGTCAAAGGGCTCCGGAGCTTCTGGTGAGGGGGTCAATGTGTGTTGGTTGGTAGTGTCATGATGGGGGTTGGAGCGCACCTTGCTTCTGGTATGATGCCCTTCTTTTGTATCCATTATCAATAGCCCTCTCGAACGACTTGATGGTGTCTAGGGGTCTTTCAAAACGAGGTCTCGTAGGGTTGGACAAGTCCGGCTCCGCTGCGTGGGAGTGTCAGCGCGGGACGCCTCGCTGGCGATGAGGGTCGTCGAATGCACATACCAATCGGGTTGCCATTGGAATCGCGGTGCTGATAGCTGCGGATATTCTGGAGCGTCGACTGCTCGAGCAGGTTGGCCACTGGAAGGTTCGACCAGTCAGCGGAAATAGAACGGCCAGCAGCGACAGACGAATCCATGGTTGAAAGCGGGGTGAGATGTGGAGAGATGAAGTCGAGATAGACTCGCAAACGGGGACAGAGGGGGCAGATAAAAGCGGTGGCAGGGTAATCAAGACAGCGCGGGCATATGCATGCAGGCAGCAGTCAACGAGATGATGAGAACGAAAGAGAAAACGCACCACCGGGCTGGTCCTCGGCCAGAGCAGAGTTGGGGTTGGCCTTGGTGCTGTTCTTCCAGATCTGATCGCGACGGGCCTTCTCCTTGGGGCTCTCGCCGTGGTCCTGCTTGTGGGAGCCGCTCTTATCGCTCGACTTGCTATGGTGCGAGTGGAAGGAGAAGCCGCGCGAGTGCATGCGCTGGGCGGACGGTGAGGTCTCAGCTTGATCCATGCTGAGGCGGGCGGCAGTAGCGCGGAGGGACGTTCGGGCGGGGTGGAGAGCGCCGGTGGACGATAGCGCGCGAGAGGCGGGGTCGACGGTGTTTGCCCCGGCAGCGGCGGTGGAGTGATTGGTGGTGGTGAATACGGCGATGGGCCAAAAAAGAGTGAGATGGAGGAGGACGAATGGATGGCGGTGGGTGGCGGTGGGAGGAGGAGGATGAAGGTGAGTAGTTGGGGGAGAATGCGGCCGCGCGGGCGACAGGCGTCCGGGTGTGGTTGAGGGCGGCGCGCGCCAGTCCAGCTTGCGGTTAGCAGCGCAAGCGACGACTGCTCTAGGTTTCTTGGGCTGTCTCGCTGTCTTTTTTGCTCGCCGGCCAGCTGTTGGCGACGATGATGATGATGATGATTCTTAGAGGTTGTTGTGTTGTATTATTGATAGTTGCAGTGGCGGTGACGTGTAT
Organism: Aeminium ludgeri; assembly: GCA_004216415.1. Lineage (NCBI taxonomy): Eukaryota > Fungi > Ascomycota > Dothideomycetes > Mycosphaerellales > Aeminiaceae > Aeminium > Aeminium ludgeri. The sequence goes on along the minus strand of SGQK01000062.1, from coordinate 102,460 downwards.
GGGGCGGGGACGCGAATGGCGGACTGGACTGCAGATGATGAAGCGGGCGTCGACAACGATGGGTGAAGGGAGGAGGAGGAGTTCGGACGAGGATGGATGCGGTCGGCGGAGGGAAAGAGAGGATGAGGATGGATGGTTCGAGTTTCAGACAGCGCATGCGCGGTCGTCGTTGCCCAGGCTTCCTCTTCTTGTCGCTTTCAGCAATAGGTAGGTACAGTACCTGCTGCTGCAGCGGCGGCGGGTTCACGGGAGGAGCGTGCGAGCCTGCTTGGTTGCCACGCCTCGCCGGGTCTGCCAGCGATAGTACACGCGTCCGGCGAGACACACACGCACTCACCCACGCCCACGCCCACGCGATGATGATGATCATGATGTTGATGATGATGATGACTACGACGACCACGACGCCAATGGCGATTGAACGGCCCACGGCGATCACTGTGATCGCTTCTACTGTACCTATTCTCACCCCTGACGCACCCCTACAACAACCATTTCCTCTCTCTGAGGTGCTCCTCGTAACAGATGGATCACGTGGAACACATTCATCGCCACCCACAACAACAACTCAACAACCCACACACACACACACACATAAGCCCCCAAGCCGTGGCAACAACAAAGAAAAAACTCCCCTCCTGCGGACCCCCTCCCTCCCCCTTCCCCCAATCCCAACCCCATCCCCGCTTGGCTGGCCGCGCACCACGAAACCTTCGCGGACCTCTCGCGGACCCAGACGCGGTCCCCCACCCCCCCGGCCATCCGAGGCGCGTATCCATTCCTCTCCCCCTCCTCCCCCCCCCCGAGCTCCGCGAGCGTGGCTGTGCACACAACACGCTACATGCAGCACGACGACTATTCCCACCCGGCCCAGACACACGCACACTCTGATTAGTGCAGAACGGCTTGCCTTTGCTCCTAGGAGGTTAAGGGCCCCGGGGCGACCCGGGTATACTTTCTCGCTCGACGGCCTGCGGACGGGAAACGTACGATTTGCGCGCTCGCCGGGGCCCGAGGGGGAGACGGACGACGCGAGTGAGCGAGGCGGCGTGCGCCGTGTGTGCGTGTGTGTGTGTGTGTGTAGGTGTAGGTGTATGCGATACGAGCGCGGGTAACAAGCGAACAGACACCAGTTCCTTCTAGGGCGGTAGGTACTGTAGTGAGTACAGTAGTTTTGCGGGCTCGTATAAATCCGAGCGGACGCTGAGCGGCCCCCCCCCCCCAAGCGGTCGGTCGTCTCCACAAATTGTGCAGGCGTTCATGCTGGGGGGTTAGGTGCTTTTTCATACTACTTTGGACTCCTACTGTATCGTGCTACATGTACACGTACTAGTACTATCCATGCAGCCGCGGGGGGTAGTAGTATCGCCTCGCCACCTGCATGCCCGGAGACGGCAACAACAGCGCGCCGGGAGCCAGACCCTCGAATGCCCTTCCCAAGCTTCCATCCGGGGCCCAGTATTTCACTGCGGGATTGGATCGTCGGAGGCTCGCGGACGAGTCGACAACGACGACAACGACGGCGGCTCCGCGGATGCATGGGGACGGTGACACGGTAAAGGGGGAACCTTGCATACCCGTGGTGCATGAAAGAAAGGCATTGTTGATACGCTCGCTGCGATGTGCATTCCCGGGCTCGGAGGGGTTTGATCGAGAAGAAAAGTAGGTCAGATCGGAAGATGGACATGGACGACAAATGGACGAGAGATCAGGGATGATGATAAATTCCTGTGACGATAGCATTTCGATTCATCAATCAACTGAAGTATACGCTCTCCGCACGGCGCGTGCGAGCCTGTCCTCCTTCGACTCTCCTCCTCGCAAGTCGCCGGCCGTGATTCTCGTGAACGTGATGTATGTAAAAGGATGATGGTGCGCGGTCGCTCCGCGCTTGATAAGAGAAAGAGAGAGGGACAGAGAAGAGAGGGTATCGCCAGCAAGCAGACAGACTCCTCGCATCTTCCTCAACGCCGCACGCCCGCCTCCAACTCCCCGGGCCCTGGCGTCTGACCAGCCCCCTGCCCATCTGACGTCCCAGCCTCAGCAGACGTGTTATTCCGCCGCCCTCCTAACCCGGGTACACGCATCGTCGGCAGCGCAGGCAACCTGCTCCGCCACCCGCTCCCACCACTTCCCGTCTGCACCTCCGCCGTTTGCGCCTCAGTGCCCGTCTGCGTGCCAATACCCTGCTGCTGCGGCAGCAGCTGCGACTGCCGCTGCGACTGCGACGGCCGCCCCGTCGCCGGGTCCTGATAGAACGCGTCGCGCTCCCTGCGCCTGCGGTCCGCTCTCGCGAGGCGGGGCTGATGGTCCGGGTTGCGATACTGTTCGCGGTCTGTGGCGAGGAAGAATCGGGGCCCGGCGAGCATCATGCGGGGGCGGAAGAAGGCGCCGCGCGAGCCGATCCAGGCAGGCGGGGGCTGCGTGGGTCCGTTGGCGTGCGCGCCGTTTGCGTCCCCGGTCTGGCCTTCCGGGCGCGGTTTGGGGATGTAGTAGTCGGCTTTGCACAGGGGGCAGCAGGCGCGGCGCGAAGTGAGCCAGGGGTCAACGCAGGAGGCGTGGAAGGCGTGACCACAGGTGAGGCCGCGCACGTCGTCTTCGTCTTCGATGGTGTCGAGGCAGATGGCGCAGGAGTCGCCGGGCGCGGCGAGCATTTCGGGCGGTGCGGCGGTGCGGATCGGGTCGTCATCATCGATGTCGTCGAGGTCGTTGTCGTTGTCGTTGGGGGAGGTGGAGGTGTCGGCTGTGGCGGAGCGCTCGACGACGTTCTCCTTTTCGTTCGCGGTCGAGGTGCGGGGACTGCTGTCGCCGTTATGCTCGGTCATTTGGGTAGTTTTGGGGGAGGTTGAGGAGGTTGTTGAGGTTGGTGAAGTAAATTCGCCGTGTTGCTGGGTTTGCTGCACGGTGGCGAGAGCACTTTGCAGGTGTGCACCCTCTGTAGACTGCCTGGTGTCGGCGCCTATACCCCCTTCCCCTGCTTCTTCTCCCTTGATGCTCGCTGCTCGACTCTGTGGTGCGGTCACGCCGCCGGCAGCAGGGAATCCCTCGGCTTCCCGAGTCGACCGCCATATCTTGTACTTGATCAACGGAAACCTCTCATTCACCTCCTCCATCGACATGAGCTTCTTCTCCCTTCGACGCCTGTGTGGGCGAGGCATGTTTGCCATGTCGATCGGTTCGCCATTCTCGTTAAGGGCGCGCGCCGCTCGTTGGCGGGCATTGTATCTGAAGCAGTACTTCACGCCGACAATGATCCTGCAGACAACATGGCATGATCAGCGATTGTACGTTCCAAGTCTTGCGCATTTGAAACCTACCAGAGGTTGGTAAACACTACACCAAAGCCAAGCGCAACGAAGAACAGCAACGGACTGTCGGTCGGTCCTGCGCTCCCTCCTCCCCCTCCTCCGCCGCCGCCGCCATCTCCTCCGCCGTCGGGCGTCTCCGACGGCATCATGTCTCCGGTCGATGTGGGATCGGCCATGTCTGCAGCGAGCGAACGGGTGGTATGTCAAGTAGATTTGGCGGTGGAGTCGGATCGGCAAGCGTTGTTTCTCCGACGGAAAAATAGCAGACGCTCAATGAAGAGGTCAACAATGCCAGTGGGTGGTGAGTGCGTCTGCACGTGAGCCGCGGTGATGACGGTGGCGTGGTGGCGCTGCTCAGAGGCGGAGCAAGAATGGCATTGCGCAAGCGGCGGTATCGAATCCGTGGGCGTCGTCGGGTCAAAGGGAGGTGACGACGGCCGTCATTCAAGATAGGCGCTCTCTTTGTTCCCTCCCGGGGGACAGGGCCGAGGACGTCGCGGTTGGTGATGCAGCGGGTGATCGTGGTGGTGGTGACGACGCTGGAGGTCGGGGGGGGTGGCGGAGGAGGCGTGGTAGGTGGAGGTGTAGGACGAGGGAACACGGGGGTGGATAGTAGGTAGGTTGTGAGAGGCAGGAGCGATCACGCGGCGGGAAGATGGAGCGAGGAAAGGCGGAGAGGGGGCGATCGGCGCGCGCCCGAGAGAGACCCGCGCGGCGACGCACCTCGCCAAGCCGATGCTCGCCAACTCGCCCTCCGCCCAATCGTCGCCAAGCCGTGTCCGCCCCCCCTCCCCCCCCAGATTGGCGTCATAGAGTTGTGATCTTTTTGCCTCCCCCGATTTGCAAATTACACAGTCGTTGACGGCCATCGCGCACCCGGACACCGCGGAGTACAACGCACCAGAAAACTTCTTCCCCCTCCAGCAAACCAGGACGTGCTTCGTGCGGATCTTCCGCCCGCGAGCGACGTTCTACCGCACCATGCTAGGAGGAAGTAGTAGGCTTGGGTGGCGGCACGCGGGCAAAGTCCTGACCCGGCGGGGCGCGCATCGCGTCCGCCTCTATCAATCCTTTCCCGCCGCAGGGCAAAGAGCGCTCGAGGTTGGCAGCCTCTGCGGCGGTTCTGGGCCTACATGTAGTCGAGTACTGCCGCGCGAGCCCCGCTCGATTGGGGGATCTGGCCGAGGCGAGCATTGCGAATCGAGCCTCTATCTCGACGACATCCTTCTTCCAAGCCGACAAGCGACGATGCTGTGCGACGGACGATACAAGAGTACCTGCGTGACAGCCGTACGTCCCACGTGCCCTGCACTCTGCACACTCCCGTATTGTTCGGCTTAGGGATAGTGACATATTCATTGCTGGTCACCTGGATTTTCTTGAGCAAGCGCCCCACAGGATCTTGAGCTTCCACGCTCAGCGCTGTAGCCAAAAGTTTTTCGTCATTTGACATATTCATATTGCGAAGGTGGACCACAGGTCTTCTCCCCTTTGGACAGCGTCCAGGTAGCGCTCACGAGCTACCTTCGGAGGATCGACGTGACCGTTTGGACAAGGTTGAACGGGAGAACAACCAGTCGAGCTCTCGAGGTGAGTAGCGTAGCGGTCGTATACTACGTGCAGTCACGCGTGAAAAACATTCATCACAGACTTCCCTCTTTGTATCCAGAAATCCACTGCATTGAATCAAACCCTTTCAGCATCGCCTGCTCCCAATCTAAGACCATGCGGAAAGCTTTCACCGCCACGTTCCCAGAAAACGAGTCGAAGGCGCTCGGGCATGTGACAAAGCAAGCATCGCTAGGGGAGAGACGGCAAGCCTCACAGCCCTTCAGAACTCTCGTCCGCTGCGCCGATATGCCTAACACAGCACCCGCCTCTCCCTCGCCCAGTTGCGCGCCGCGATGAAGATCTTACATCGCTCGTCAGACACTATCTCTCGCTGGTCAATGGCCATGACGGAGCCGTGGCGACCCCTGCGAGGCTGGTCATCTCCGTCTTCATGGAGACAATGGTCCGTCAGCCCTCCGTGCACGGCACCGTGAGAGGCAGTCCTGTAAGAAAAATTCATGTACATTCATTTACAGCGTTCCGTCAGTGGGTATTTGCGCTCCGCCGCCAACACAACTCCAGCACCAGCTCTCCCTCTCCAGCTTCTCGGGTCTGGCTCTATCGTTTTCACACTTCATTCACCCCAGATCCCAAGTCTCGGGAACCAATTCAAGCAACGAATACGCCATCCGCCTGCGGCGCCTGGCTAACCCTCCTCCCGTCTCTCTCCTTGCGCTCCGACGCCAAGCTCTGCGCGAATTTACTGCGCGCCCGGATCGTAGGCCCGTAATAGTACTGTTGCGCGTTAGCCGTGAGGATAGACAGTGTGGGGAATCGGGGCGCAAGCGTACACAGAGATAAACGGGGATGGCGACGACGAAGGCGAGGCAGGCGAGTATCGTGGACGCGTATTCCAGGGCGTACTTGTCGCCGACGTTTTGGTAGAGGGGCTGTGTGGACGTGTCAGCGAGCTTTTCGGGGGCAGGGAGATGACCGCATTAATGGACCCGTACCGTGGAGTACATGGCCGAGATACCAGCCAAGAAGTCGCGCGCAAAACCGTTGCCGCCGGACGCCGAAGCTGAGTACGGCCCGTAGGCGGCGACCATGTAGTCGATGGTCGACATGTAGATGGCGTAGTTGGCGATGGCGACAAGGAAGGAGAAGAGCATGGGCGCAATCCAGTGAACCTGCGGAGGTCCAAGCGAGGTCCAGGCGAAACCGAATAGTCCAATGGTTTCCAGAGGCGCCAGCCAGAGCAACAGCCAGAGGCGACGCTCGGCGGGGACGTTTTCCGGTCCTTTTTGTTTCAACTCCTTCCGGTCTTTGCGGAGGAATGGGAGGTAAAATGCAAACGCCACAAAGTATCCAATATTGATGGGGATGAATGCCCACGCCTGAGGCAAAATGCCAAACCCCCACTGCTCATAGACGAGCGGGAAGCCCTCTTGGAAGATGAAGATGAGCATGTCGGAGAACCCTGACAGCAGAGACATCGACAGGACGATTGGCTCGCGCACAAACATCTCGAAGGGTCGCATCCAGGTGATGCCAAACTCCTTCATCGAAATCCTCGGCTTTTTGACCTCGTTGGGTCCGTAGACATTGGTGTCCTCGCCCGTCTTGCGTCGCCGCTTCGCCTCGCGGTCCATGAGAATGGTGCTGCGCGACTCCGGCATAAAGGCATGGATCGCTTGCGTAACGCCTCCGAAGATCAACTGGACCCAGAAATTCCAGTACCAGGGGAGGAAAGCCTTGATCGGACCGCCGACCACAGGACCAACACTGGTACCCAAGACCGATGACAAGACGACAAAAGCAATAGCGTATTGCTGCTCTTCCGCTTGGAACAGATCGGCGACCATGCCGATCGTCACGGAGCCGCCGGCGCATGAAAGGCCGCCCTGTTGAAGCCGTTAGCTCCGCGTGCTGATGCACATGTCATGGTGCAACCCACTAGTCCGCGCCCAACAATAACACTGGCGAAGTTTGGTGCCAATGCTGCTGGCAACTGCCAGATGTTCACGAGAAACATGGAAAGCCTGCATCGGACGATCAGCCATGCACTTCCTCCGCCAAAAATCCGATTCGACTGACTGCAAGACCGGCCATCGCCCAAACTCTTCACTCCACGGCGCCCAGAGTTCGCATCCAAACGCATACGTGACCAAGTATATGAATTGACCAATTCTCGCTTTGGGTTCACTGACGCCGAAGTGCTCTGACAAGGGTGTCACTACGCTTGGGTAGACGCTGGTGTTGAAGTTCATAGACACCTGCACGGCAAAGATGCCCGACAGGAGCGTCCACTTCTTCCAAGTCGGCCAGCCATACCCCAGCTTGTCCCAACACTCTTCCTCGGTGATGATGCGTCGACCATCGTCCGTAAAGCGTTGCGGAATTCCGTTGAAGACCGACTCCTTGCGGCCGGCGTTGGGGGAGTCGTCGCTGTCGGAGCCCTTCTCGGCGTCCCGGTCGCTCTCCTTGTTGGAGAGGCGCGAGTTGGACGTCTCGCGCGGTAGGTCGGACTTCTTCTCCGCGTCGGTGGCCATAATTGAAAGTGCGGGGGGGAAGACGGGCCAATACGGACAGCCATTGAGCCCGGACGGGGGCGAGGGGACTTTATATATGAATCAAGAGAGGCGCCGGAACCGCTTACGACAGAAGACTGTCCCGCCTACGTCCGACTTAGGGCCGTCAAGCGAACGAATCTAACAACGCCTCGCACGGCGGCAGGGCCACGCGCAGGCCGCCGCGTCCCTTCAGCCAAGCGTGGAGAAACGCGGCAGCGCAGCTGACCGTGAGGGCAAACGAGACAGGTTCTCCAGGCACCGCGATCGAAGATCTGGCCGCCGAGACATATTTTGGACTTGCGCTGCGCAGTGCGGCGCGGGGATTCGGAGCGCATGACCGATCGTCCGGCGGAGTTTTGGGCGACAGCTGGCCGTTAGGTTCGAGAGATGACGTTAACGTCGTGCGCATGCGGCGATCGGTGGCTGTATTATGAGGTCGCGATGATGTTGAAGTCTGAAGGAGAGACTTGGCAACGCGAAGAAGTGCACAAGCTCGGGCGCAAGACTGTCGGAATCACCGTTCGGGTAAGCCGGAGTCGCTCACGCTGCGTCAAGCACGAGAAAGAGAAAAAGGTGTAGATCTCTTGCCAGTTTAAGCTCATTCCGTTTCTTGTGTCAAGGCTTGTGATAGGCCGCTTTCTGTCCGCCAAAACAGGTCAGATCCCACGGGAAACGCGACACAAGAGCACCGCGAGTCGCGCAGAAGTCTTGAGGCGCTGAACGAGACAACTCTGCTGGAGCGAAGATGGGAAGGACGACAATGAGAATGGCCGTGGTCTTGATCACGTCGACAGTGGCCGACGATCAACCGCTTCATACCTCACCTGGTCTGCAGGTATCTTCCTGTGATGCAGGAGGCGCGAGAGGTGGCACAATGGGGGCGCGTTGGTGGCAAAGTTGATAAGCATACCGCGGTAGCGCCGCTTGCGCCTCGTGGTTCCGAGAGAAAACGATGACGAGCGTCCGATCATTCCAACACTCGCTTGCGCACATGACTCGTTGGGTTGAGAACAAAAGACCTCCACTTTTCACAGGTGATAAAACATCGCACGTCTGTGTGGTCTTCGTCTCTTTGAGAGCGTTTCAGTTTCCGAGCGCTCAATCCTCCTCTCCGACCTGGTCAAATCCGGCGAAGGCTGGCCGACCACGGATCGAACTCGCCCCGGTCACCAAACTCGTTGGAAGTCAGAATCGAGGACGAGGTTGACTTATATTCATATTGTGGTCGTCGTTTGAGCGACGTCCTTTACAACGTTGTAGACACTGTTCGTCTTTTTCACTTGATGTAGCCCCTCCATGCCCGTTCGCGTCGCCAGCGACGTGAGCCAGACAAATCAACAGGCTGCGAAGCGATGCAAAGCGATAGTCAAAGTCGCATCCTACAACTGGATTTTCCGTCCGCACCCAGTGAAACGATCCAAGCATTAGGAGGTAGCCGTCGGTCGAAAGACGTCACCTTCCTCCGAGCTCGAGGTTGCGATCATGGGTTGGGAGTCGAAGCGGAACTGCCCAGAGGAAGCAGACTTGCTCGAGATGGTCGAAAGGCACCCTGTTACAAGGCGACCCATGGTTAACTATTTCCTTGGTCAGAAGAACACTCACAATTCATCGCCCACATTAAAGTACTTTTAACGTACATGAAGTTCAAACAACGACCAGAATAAACGAAGCAAAGTGGCGTCAAGCTTCTCGAGATCTTCGGCAAACCTGCTCCGGTTTGAAGGGAGCTTCTTATCGATTGCGAAATCTTGGCAGGCAGCTGCAGAAAATTGAGGTGGTTCAAGATTGCTGCGCTCATACGCTGTCATCAAATCAACGGCCCTGTCGGTCTCAGCTAGCACCAATATGTCGATGATTACAGCGACTGCGTGGGTTCCGCGCGGCCATGCTGCCGCTCGCCCGACGAAATACGTCTTCGACGAAGGCGAGTACTCGAGGATCTCGAAACTGGCGAAGCTGGAACTGGACGATGCAAAGGAGGACCTTGAAACGGCGAGGCAGGCTATGAGCAAGGATGAAAAAAGCGATGGCGACGACAGGATGTCGGTGGAGGCAGGTGCGAGCGCCGGCGCAAGTGGAGACGGACGAGAGAGAAGCAAGAGCCCTGAGGGCCAGGAGGACGAGGATGACGACCTGAAAGAGTACGACATGGATAAGTACGATGATGAACCCGGAAACGAGCAAGCCGAGCAGGACGCAGAAGGTGGAAACAACAGCATTTTTGGAAATATCAAAGGACTGGCATACTACACCGACAACAAGGATGACCCATACATCACACTACCCGAGAATGGCGACCAGTCAGACGAGGAGGAGAGGGAGGAGCTGGAGATCTTGCCCACAGACAACGTCGTGCTCGCCGCAAGAATCGAGGACGAGGTCGCGCATCTGGAAACCTACGTCTACGAGGACGAGGCGGACAATCTCTACGTGCACCACGACGTAATGCTGCCAGCCATCCCCTTGTGCGTGGAGTGGGTAAACACCAAGCCCAACGAGACGAACCAGCGCGGCAACTTCGCAGCCGTAGGAACGATGGACCCGGACATCGAGCTCTGGGACCTCGACGTAGTCGACGGCATGTACCCCGCCGCCATCCTCGGCCAATCGCAAACCGCCGACCCCCCCTCAGACCTGGCGCAGAAAAAGAAGAAAAAGAAGAAGTCGAAAAAGCCCAACGACGCCTACCACGTCGACTCCGTCCTCTCTCTCGCCGCGAACCGCCAACACGCCAATCTCCTCGCGTCCGCATCCGCGGACCAGACCGTCAAACTCTGGGACCTAAACACCTGCACCGCGGCCCAATCATACACCCACCACACCGACAAAGTCTGCGCCCTCAGCTGGCACTCAACGCAATCATCCATCCTCCTCTCCGGCTCCTACGACCGCACCATCGTGGCGGCCGACATGCGCGCCCCCACCTCCACACCCCCGCGCTGGGGCGTCGAGAGCGACGTCGAGCAAATCCGCTGGGACCCCCACAACGAGCAGCAATTCTACGTATCAACAGAAAACGGCGTACTACACTGCTTCGACGCGCGCACCCTCCCCTCAAAACCCGAGAACAGCAAAGCCCTCTGGCGCCTCCAAGCGCACGAGAAGACGTTATCCTCCTTCTCCCTCAACCCCGCCGTCCCCGGCTTCCTGGCCACAGCCTCCACCGACCGCACGATCAAACTCTGGAACGTGCCCGCGGACCCCACGGCCGGCCCGTCGCTCGTCACGAGCCGCGATCTGGGCGTGGGCAAAGTCTTTTCCGCCAACTTCGGGCCGGACGAGGAGGTGGCGTTCCGCCTCGCAGTCGCGGGGAGTAAAGGCAACGTGCAGGTCTGGGATACAAGCACGAACCGGGCGGTGAGGGAGGCTTTTGCGGGTAGAGTCAAGATGCCGCATGGGGATGGGAAGGAGATGAAGGAGCGGCTGGTGGGGGTTGCGGAGGACCGGGAGGAGGAGGAGGAGGCTGAGGCGGCGGAGAATGGGGGCTGGGAGAGCATGGATGAGGATTGAGCCGGGGCTTTGATGGGCTGGGAAAAATGGCTGAATGAGAAGGAGTCGGGGGGTTGTGGAGTTACGACACCCCAATGCACTTTTTTTTTGGACGAATATATCAACTTGGTCTTCTCGTGTCTCGGTTGCAGGGCTGGCGCTTTCCTGTCGCCCGGGCTGGCTCTCAGAAACCTCCGTTCAGCGGAACCGCGTGGCGAAAGGGTTCCTTCAACGGCAGGCATCGTGACACAGCATGGCAAGCGCAGCAGCGAAGCGATGCGGGCGCGGCGTACGTCCTTGTGCCCGACCAAAACGGCACCTGCAAGCTTGCATTGCCGAGGCACTCTTGGCGAGAATGTCCAGTTGGCAGGAAGAGCAAGAGTTACTGTATGGGAACAGCAACGCAGGCAGAACGTAACAGGGGCACTTGAAAGCCCACGTGTGAAGGCTTGCTTGCAACGATACTCTGACATCTTTCGTGGAAATAGCGTCACTTTTCTCTCCCCCCCCCCCCCCCACCCCCCCCCATTCCCTCTGCTCCCACCAACACACCTCTACGACTGCGTCGGCATATTCGTCCCGGCCTTACTGGTCCCCGCATCCTCCGCACTCCAAAAACTCGTAACAGTCTTCTGCTGCGTGTAAAACTGCAGCCCCGGTTTCCCGTAAAACGTATTAGCACCACCCCCAGCAACACTCTTCTTGTTGCCCGTGAAAGAGAACATGGGCAGCGGCACAGGGATGGGGACGTTGACGCCGACCTGGCCGGCTTCGATGTGCTTCTGGAAGTGCGATGCGGTGGAGCCGGACGAGGTGAAGATGGCGGTGCCGTTGCCGTATTCGTTGGCGTTGATTGTGGCGATGGCGGAGGTTAGGTCGGGGGTTTTCAGGCACACGAGGACGGGGCCGAAGATTTCTTCTTTGTAGCATGTCATGTCTGGGGTTACGTTGGTGATGATCGTGGGGCCGATCTGGGGGGGAGCAACGGTGTTAGCTTTGTATCGTGCAGTCAGTGTGAGCGTGTTTTGGTGGCGAGGCTTACCCAGTTGCCGTTGGGGTACTTCTCGGGCTTTTGCCCGCGGCCGTCGAGCAGAATGGTGGCGCCCTCCTTCTCCGCCGTCGCGATCAGGCTCTCAATCCGCTCCTTGGCCTGCGGCGAGATGACGGGCCCCAAGTCCGCGCCCTTTTCAAACCCGCCGTTCATGCTCAGCGCCTTGGCGCGTTCCGCGATCTCGCCCGCCCACTGCTCCGTCTCGCCGACGAACACGAGCGTCGACAGCGCCATGCAGCGCTGCCCAGCGGCGCCAAAAGCCGCGCCCGCGATGGCGTTAAGCGCGTGGTTCTTGTTGCAGTCAGGCATGACAGCGGCGTGGTTTTTGGCGCCCAGGTTCGCTTGCACGCGCTTGCCGTTAGCCGACCCGCGCGTGTAGATGTACTCGCCGGCGCGGTTGGAGCCGACAAAGGAGATGGCCTTGATGGCGGGCTCGTCGATGATGAAATCGACGGCCTTGGCAGAACCGTGGATCACATTGACGACGCCGGGAGGGAAACCGGCCTTCTCGGCCAGCTCGGCGAGGATCATCATGGCGCCCGGGTCGCGCTCGGAGGGCTTGATGATGCATGTGTTCCCCGTGATGGTCGCCACCGGGATGGTCCACAGCGGGATCATGGCGGGGAAGTTGAAGGGACAGATGGCGGCCACGACGCCCAGCGGCTCGCGGTACGAGCGCGTCTCCATGTCGCGCGCGACCTCGAGCACCTCGCCCTGCATCTGCGTCGTGATGCCGCACGCCGTCTCGGCGACCTGCAGTCCGCGCAGCACGTCGCCGCGCGCATCGGCGAACGTCTTGCCCTGCTCCAGCGTGATCGAGGCTGCTAGGCGGTCCCAGTGCTCGCGGATCAGCGCCACGTATTTGAACATGATCTGTTGGCGCGCGAGCAGGCTCGTGGCTTTCCAGGCGGGGAAGGCCTTCTCCGCGCTGGCGACGGCGGCCTGCATTTCAGCGTCGGTGGACTGCGGCACGCGGGTGACGAGGTTGTTGGTGGCCGGGTCGTGCAGGTCGATCCATTGCGTGGCCTTGGAGGGGGTGAACTGGTTGTCGAGGAAGTTGTGGGTGTCGATGGGCTTCTGGATCTGGGCATGCGAGTTGGGATACTCGGTCGGAGTAGAGGCGGCGGAGGAGGTGGCCATGGCGGCCGAGGTTTGCAGGCGCGAGGTTGTTGCGTGGAGTTGGCGTGCGGAGGTGGTGGTGATGGTCGAGGATTGGGCGGCTACTCTGCCGAAGCGCGGGGCGGCGATGAGGGGGCGGTGGACGATGGACTGGAGGGCGCGGGTGGAGATTGCTCGTCGGGCGGCCATGGCGGGAAGAGGAGGACGCTGGATGCTCGAGGGGGGGCGAAGTTATTAGTACATGCGGTGGAGCGTTGTCGGTGGTGGAGCAAAAGCAGAAGTGGAGGCCATGGCTGGAGGTCGTCTCGTCGTCCAGCTTCGGCTTGAGAGATGATGTGGGGAAGCTCGTGCACTCGGCCGAGGTCGCCCTGTCGAGCAGTCGCTGCCGCCCACCAACGCCGCCTTCTCAAGACGCGAGACGAGGCATGGACCATGGCAAACTCACCTATGTTCGGTGTTTAGACCACGAGCTCGTGTCGGATAGACCGCAAAAAAGAGGACGAGGGCGATGGAATTCGGTTTACAAGTCCAAAGGATTCGTTCTCGTGAAGTAACACGCACCGAAGGGCGAGGCCCTACATATATACATACTACCTACCTGCTAAGCCGCCGGGCCGGCGGACACCTGGTCAGGCCAACCCGACTGCCGAGAGATGCCTATGACCATCCACTGACACCGGTGGCGGCAACACGAGGAAGCGTTCCACGCATTGGAAACAAGCAAATATGTTGACGCTATGTCTTGCTCGTAACAATCGTTCAAAAAGAAGTCTTCGCTTCTCAAATGCTTCTGCTTCCGTCTCAACCCCTGGATGCTCTTTCTCACGCCCCCCTTTCATGCGCTCCCCTTGTTTCCACAACATAGACAGACCACTCCCTCCTTGCCTTCCACTTCCTCCCTTCCGCGCGCCCTCTCACGTTGCGGGTTTAAAAACTCTCTACTGGCCCCCACTCCTCGTCGACCTCTTAGTCGCCTCCTCCTTCGCGCGCTCCGCCCCGGACGCGACAGCCTCAGCCGCCTGCTCCTTGCCCTTCTGCGCCGACGCCTTAGCTTGCTTCGCCTTGGCCTCCAACTCCTCCTTGCTGGGCGCCGCCGCCGCGCCACCCGACACAAGTCCGACCAGCACCAACAGAATCGTGATGGCGCCGACGGCCAGCCCGCCCGCAATCTCCGGGACGAACTTGACCGCCTGCACGGGGTCGCGCTTGGCGATTTCGACGAAGAGGTCGAACTTCTCGCGCACGTACAGCACCGGGTCGTCCATGAAGACGAGGTCCATGGGCGACTTGGGCTTGTCGTCCTTCTTGGGCTTGTTCTTCTCTTCCTCCGCCTTCTCCGTCGCGAGCTTGGTGTCGAACTGCTCCTTTTGCAGCTTGGTTGCGTCCTCCACCGAGTGGCCGATGTAGATGTTGTCGAAGAGGATGTCGTTCTGCATCGTCCAGAGCTCGAAGCCGATCTAGGATGAGGTGGTCAGTGAGGTGCTTCTCGTACTTGGACATGACCGTGCTTCACTTACAGCGCCCATGGGCTCGAGGTTGGACGGCGTGTTGTCCTCGAAGTAGTTGGGGTTGGCAATCTTCTGCGGCTTCCACACCCCCTTGTAGGCCGGGTTGTCGATCATCGGTGCCGTCCACTTGCCCTTGTACTCGGGGTTCTTGATAGTCGGCTTCTCCCACGGCCCACAGCCCGAGACCTCGTTGCACTTGGGGTTCTGAACCATCGGTGGCTGCCAGTCGCCGTCCTCCTCGTCATCCCAGTCCTCGGGCTTGTCCGCCTCTGGGTCGGGCACCATGAGCGGCTCGTCCTCCAGCCAGTCGGCGGGCTTCTCGGCGGCCTCGTCAACAATTTCAAACGGCGCGTCCTCGTCCCAGTCGGCGGGCTTGGTGGCCTCGGGGTCGACCATCTTGGGCTCCTCGACCCAGTCCTCAGGCTTCGTCTCGTTGGGGTCGTCGACCTCCTCGGGCGGGTTGACGGCGGGCGAGAAGTCCTCGAGGAGCGTACCCTGCTTGCTCGTCTCGCCGTTGATCTTGATCTCGAACGACTGGTCCGGGTTGATGATGAGGGTGTAGAGAGTGGTGGTCTTGTGGATGCGGGCGGCGGGCGGGCTCTTGAGGTGCTTCTCCTCGTACTCGCCGGTCTTGGGGTTCTTGTGCTTGAAGATGAAGTGCACCTTATTGGTCGAGCCGCACTTGTCCGGGCCAAACATGATGACGTAGGGCGAGGCGTTAGAGAACTCGTCGGCGTGGAGGGCCTTGTTGTCCTGCAGCAGCTTCATGTAGGCGCCGCCGCACTCCAGGCCCGTCTGGGGCTTGACCTCGTACTGAATCACGAGCGTCTTATCCTTGTTGTCAATGGGCTTGTCGAACTTGGCCGAGATGGCGTGGTGAGCCGCCTTGTCCTTGAGCACCAGCCCCTTGTCGCCCTCGAGGCCCTTGAGCACCGTAGGCTCCTCAACGCTCCACGTGCCCACAAACTGCCACTCCTCCTCAGTGTTCTCCTTCTTGGCATTCGACCGCTGCCACCTCGAGTCGTCCAGGAACTGCTCGAAGAAGGGGGCTTGGAGGGTGGTAGGCTAGCAGAAACACCGTCAGTCGAATGCCCCACCCCGCACCGAATATCCGAGCTCAACTCACCGTAAAGGTAGGTCGGCTCAGGGCCGCCGAAGACGCAGACTCAGCGGCCGAAGAGGCAGAGCTCGAGGCCTCCTCAGCGGCAGACGAAACAGCCTCCACGGGCTTCTCGAGGTCGTCGTCAACCTCATCGCGCGCATGCGCAACGGCGGCATAACAGCCGAGGGCGAGGATGGCGGTGACACGCATGCTGGCGGTGGTGCACCTGCAAGTGGGAAGAAACGACAGAAGGTGTGTGAACGTATGCCGACGTTCAATTGAGAGGGAGAGAGGGTGATGAGGGGGATGGGGATGGTGGTGTTTGTACTTGTATGCTCGGCGCCTTGAGCGAATTGCCAGGTGTTCGCAAGCTCACACGGCTCCAACCGCGTCCCCAGCTTTCGCCTTGGCCCGATGGGGAAGGCGTGGAAGGCTCTAGGCTCGTGCTTTCAGTGCCGGACGGCGGCAATTGCTGGTGACACCCAAACTCACCCCACTATTGTCCTGTCTCTCATGTGAATCGTGAAGGCTGTTTCAGTATGCAGGGTCTAATCGAAAGACGTGGCAAGCTGAAACCCGAAAATAGACAAGAATCTTTGGTTGCAAAAATCGATGTTGGCTCCGATTTAGTTTTACATCTCTTCTGAGCTTGTGTTGGGTACTCGGGGCTGAGGTGAACGCTACCCTACTTGCTTCCAAAGCTGGGATCCTCAATCCTTTCCCCTGCCCCTGCGGCGTATGCTCAGAATCGCTAGCCACTCCCTCATGCACGCATCCCACTCCCGATTCCCCACCAGCAAACCGCTGCTGCTGCCGCAGACCGTGTCTCGACACCAGCACCAGGGACGGAGAACCTACCAAGCAGCGATATCGAAGTACTCCTCGCCGAAGAAGGTAACCACGACAGTGCGATCCGCGAACTTCCTCCCAGCAAGCGCCGTGAGGGCCTTCTGCGCCGAGTCGGAGTCGTTGTACTTGATGTAGATCTTGCCGATGCCGTTGCTTTGGCGGCTGCCTCCAGTGGGGCGCGGCATCTTGACTTCCTCGATTGCCCCGTACTTGGCGCATTCTTCCTTGACGTCCTCGAGGATTTCTGTGACTGGGTAAGCATACTGTGTTGTGAGTGGTGCCTGGAGACTGCAAGCATGTGCAGTGCGAGGCAAGAAGCAAATCAACTTACCATCGGCTTCCTCCGCGTCCATGAGCTCCTCCGGTGTGATCATGTTCATCAAACAGAGCACCCTCCCGGTCTCCACGTCCTTGCTCGTCGTGCCTGCCATCATGCTCATGGCGTTCACACTCATCTCTCCGCTGACCTGCTGGATGCCGATACTGGCCTTCTGCGCCTTCAGGGTGCTCTCGCCCAGATCCATCCCGTTCAGGCTCTCCACCGCCAGCTCCGTGCTTTCAGCCGGGTTGGCGTACTCGCAGAAAGCAATGCCGCGGTTCTGATCGGTTGAGGCGTCCTTGACGAGGACAAAGTTCTTCAGCTCGCCAAAAGACCTAAGCAGCTCCTGCACTTGCTCCTCGGAAATGAAGACGGGGATGTTGGTAATCGAGATCTTGTTCTGCGTGTCCGGCACCGAGTTCGACAAGACACCGGCCTCGTTTTCAGTCTCGTCAGCGATAGCAGGGACAATGTAGTCCTTCGGTCTCTTGATCTGGAGGCCTTTGGGAGCTGCTCCGTTGGTATTCCCGTTCGACTCCGTCGCGTCCATGGTTGTGCCGTCGAAAGCCATCGCGTTGGTCGCGTCTTCGGACGTCTTGAATTCGAGCAGAGCATACGAGTGGTCCTTGCTGGTTTGAGCAGAGCTGCAGGGGTCGTTCCCCTTGGTCACATTGAGGCCGTTGAGTTGAAGATTGAAGAAGTCGACAATGCCCTCATCGGTCGCGGATTGAGGTAGGTTGTAGACGAAGAGGCGCTTGGACTGGCGAGCCGTCGAGGGCTTGAGGGCGGAGTTGTTCGCTTGACCGCCAGGCTGGTTCATGAACGCCTGCAGCCTAGTAGGGTCCATTGGCTGCTGTCGCGGCGCACCAGGCAGAGGGAACATGCCCGAGAGCTTTGCTTGCTCCGCGGTCACGTTCTCGTAGCCGGGAGGCTTGATGTCCCACTGCGTCATTCTACGTTTCCTGTCAACGACCGAGGGGACGTCTGTGAGATCGGGTGTAGGCTCCTTGGGTTTGCGCGGGGGCGGCGAGGGGCTCTTCTTCGCTTGCTGACGCTCCATCTGACGCATGTCATCGCGGTCTCTGGCGCGGTCGCGGTCATCATCCCTTCTGCCTCCCTCACGCGGTCTCCGCCTGTCGTCCATCAAGTCACCCCTACGCCCGTCGCGCCTACGATCATCGTCGTCCCTGCGCCTTGGCGGCGGGCCACCACGGCGGTCCCAGTCCCTGCCACCACCTCTGTTGTCGTCGCGTCCACCATAACGATCTTCCCTCTCCCTCTCGCGATAGCCGCGGCTGTCTTGGTACGGGTCACCGCGTTCGAAGTCGCGGCGGTCGCGGCGGTAGCCCGGTGAGCGCGAGCGGCGGCGCCGGTCACCTCTGTCGCCATCGCGGTCGCGGCGCCGATCGTCGCGACCGGACTGCAGTCTCCTGTCAGACATGCCTCCTGTCTTGGTGTGTGTTGTTGCGCGTTCAAAAGCTCTTACGTAGTTCTCTCGCGACGAGCCGAGTCGGCCGGGGTCTGCGGAGGGGGGCGTTAGTCCGGGCGCTGCTGCTGGTTAGACGCTGTGTGAGCTACCTCTGCTCGCGTAGGTACCGCTGTTCATCTCAAGCGTGTCGGAGATGCTGCGCGCAGGTTGAGAAGTGAAGGAGGAGCTGGCGAGTGTTTCCAATGCAGCGCGGTGGTTGGGAGATGTCGCGCCTGGAGAGCGCAGGTGAGCTGAAGTCTTTTCCTAGCTCTCCGGGCTTCAATATACTGCGTAGTGCTGTGAAATACAGCTTGGCACATGCATGTGAAGACCTCGCTCTTGTTGGCACTGTTTGTCGCAACACACGAAGAAAAGTGCACTGAAACGTGAGTGAGATTTACAAACCCTCTAAAGTGATCTGAGTATCATGACTGGCGAGCGCAGTGCCAAGCGGCGCCGTTTCGACGACAACGACGGCGACGACTCGGAACACCTTTCGATCAAGCCTCGATCGCAGCATCTCTACCAGAAACAGCGAAATGGAAACGAAGATCGAGACGCAACCCCACGATCTTTTCGGGATGGAACCCCGAATTCAAAACCGCGCAACGAGTTCGAAGGACCAGAGCCCGGCGTGGACGACGCAGATGCGGCCGCCTTAGATCGAGATTGGTATAACACCGCGGAAGATGGAGGGGCAGTCTTGGGCGATGAGTTGCACAACCCATTCGGCGGCACAGAAGATGTCTCATGGGCGGACCAAGAGCGTGAGAAGGCGTTGCTTGAAAAGAAGATGGCGGTGCGGAGCAGAGTGAACCCCAAGCATCTCCAGCGACAAAAGGACAACGATGCGTGGGAAACCAACCGCATGCTTGCGAGTAGCGTGGCCCAGACGCGAGATCAGTATCATGACTTCGAGGACGACAATGACGATACGCGGATACATCTGTTGGTTCACGATTTGAAGCCGCCGTTCTTGGACGGAAAGACGGTGTTCACCAAGCAGGTGGACCCGGTGTCCGCTGTCAGAGACCCTCAGAGCGACATGGCCGTATTCTCGCGCAAGGGAAGTAGGATGGTTAAGGAACGGAGGCAACAGAAAGAACGCCAAAAGCAAGCGCAGGAAGCTACCGGGATTGCTGGCACTGCTCTTGGGAACATCATGGGGGCGAAAGAAGACGACACGGACTCAGCAGCCCCTAATGCGACCGGAGCGGAATCGAAACAACAAAACCAGGGATCGAAGTTTGCACAGCACATGAAGAAAGACGAAGAGAAAGGCCAGAGTGATTTCTCTCGCTCCAAGAGTTTGCACGAACAAAGAGAGTATCTTCCCGCGTTTGCCGTTCGAGAAGAACTGCTCAAGGTTGTAAGGGACAATCAAGTCACCGTGGTTGTTGGCCAGACTGGCTCAGGCAAAACAACCCAGCTTACCCAGTTTCTCCTCGAAGACGGCTACGCAAAGAATGGTATGATAGGCTGCACTCAGCCCAGACGTGTGGCTGCAATGTCAGTTGCCAAACGTGTATCGGAAGAGATGGAGGTCACGCTTGGTGATCTGGTTGGATACGCCATTCGATTCGAGGACTGCACATCCAAACAGACTGCCATTAAATACATGACGGACGGTGTTCTGTTGCGTGAAAGCCTGACGAACCAGGATCTGGATCAATACAGCTGCATAATAATGGACGAAGCTCACGAGCGTGCACTGAATACTGACGTCTTAATGGGCTTGCTGAGAAAGGTGCTGGCGCGGAGGAGGGATCTCAAACTAATCGTCACATCCGCCACCATGAATGCCGAACGCTTCTCCAGATTCTACGGTGGAGCGCCCGAGTTTTTCATCCCGGGGCGGACCTTCCCTGTGGACATACAATACTCGCGATCACCATGCGAAGATTACGTCGATAGCGCAGTGCGGCAGGTTCTGGCCATCCACGTCAGCCAACCGCAAGGCGACATCCTCGTCTTCATGACCGGGCAAGAGGATATTGAAGTCACTTGCGAGCTGGTGGCTGAGCGACTTGCTCAACTCAATGATCCGCCCGAGCTTTCTATCCTCCCCATCTACTCCCAGATGCCTGCAGATCTACAGGCCAAGATCTTCGACCGAGCAGCCCCGGGCGTCCGAAAAGTCATCGTTGCAACGAACATCGCCGAGACGAGTTTGACAGTGGACGGGATAATGTACGTCGTGGACTGCGGGTTCAGCAAGCTCAAAGTCTACAATCCGCGCATGGGCATGGACACTCTCCAGATCACGCCCATCAGCCAGGCCAACGCCAGCCAACGTGCCGGACGCGCCGGACGAACAGGCCCAGGCAAAGCCTTCCACCTCTACACCGAACGCGCCTTTCGGGACGAATTCTACATCGCCACCATCCCCGAAATCCAGCGCACTAATCTCGCCAACACCGTCCTCCTCCTCAAATCCCTCGGCGTCAAAGACCTCCTCGACTTCGACTTCATGGATCCCCCACCCCAAGACACCATCACAACCTCCCTCTTCGACCTCTGGGCGCTCGGCGCCCTCACCAACCTCGGCTCCCTCACCGAACTCGGCGCCAAAATGACCGCCTTCCCCATGGACCCATCCCTCGCCAAACTCGTCATCACCTCCGCCACCACCTACGCCTGCAGCGAAGAAATGGCCACCATCGTCGCCATGCTATCAGTCCCCTCAGTCTTCTACCGCCCCAAAGAACGCCTCGACGACGCCGACGCCGCACGCGAGAAATTCTTCGTCCACGACTCCGACCACTTGACCCTCCTAACCGTCTACCAGCAATGGGCCGCCAACGGCACCAAAGACGCCTGGTGCACGCGCCACTTCCTGCACCCGAAAGCCCTCCGTCGCGCCCAGGAAATCCGCGCCCAGATCGTCGACATCATGAAGAGCCACAAACTGCCGCTGGTCTCGTGTGGCTACGACCTCGACATCGCGCGCCAGTGCGTCGCCAGCGGCTTCTACCACCAAGCCGCCAAGCGCAAGGGCCTGGGCGAGTACGTCAACCTCCGCACCAGCGTCGCGGTGCAGCTGCACCCGACATCGGCGCTGTATAACTCCGGCGACCCACCGGATTACGTCGTGTACCATGAGTTGATCCTGACGAGCAAGGAGTACATGTCGTGCGTGACGGCTGTGGACGCGCATTGGCTGGCGGATTTGGGCGGGGTGTTTTACAGTGTGAAGGAGAAGGGGTATTCGGCTAAGGGGCGGAGGGAGATTGAGTACTCGAAGAAGGAGGAGCTGGAGAGGGAGATTCGGGCCGATCGGGAGAGGACGAGGAGGGAGGCGAGGGAGGAGGCGGAGGGAGTGGGGAAGAAGGAGGGGGGTGTGGTGGAGAAGAAGAAGGCCGGGGCCGGGCAGGGGAAGGTGAGTGCGGTTGTGAAGCCGGTTATTAAGGGGCGGAGGCGGTAGAGGGGCGGTGGTGGTTGAATGTTGTTCAGGCTTCGATGCGCCATGGCGCCGTTGCGCTTCATATGCAAGTGTGCAGTCTTCTCTAAAGGAAGAATGGAGCCGGAACAAGTCGTACTGCAGCTCCACCATGATGCCAGTGGAGGAGGCGACATCAAGTGATCAATCAAAAGTCGATTATCCCCTCAGAACTCTTTTTCTACCAGTGCGGATTCGGCACAACGGGTAAGTATAAACAAGACCTATAAAACAGCTAGACAGTAGATGATACAGCGTCACCCCACCGCCAACCCTCTATCATACCCTTGAACGCCTCGTCCTGTCTGTCGTGATGCAAGTGCAAAGATATCATGAACAAAGAAAACCCCCGCCATGCCGGCCCTTGCGTCGCCGCGTGCCAACCACGTGCCAACCACGTGCGCCCTACCTCTGCCTACCTCGAATCCTCCCGCCCGTGCCGATGCCTCAACCCACTGATCTTGTTCTTCAGATCGTGGCCCTTTGCGCGCAAACTGGCGTTGCGTTTCATGCCCCCGGCATCGGCGTCCATGTGCTTGTACCGTTCCATCTCGGCGTCGACGTACGGGCCCTCGCCGCCCGCGAGGTGGACGGGGTCCTTGTCCTTCTTGCGGTTGGCGCGCTCGTCCAGCTCGATGCCGTCGGCCGTCGTGTTGTGGTCGTTGAGCGACGTGTTCTGCAACTGGCGGTCGAGCGAGAAGGCGGGCTCGGACTTGCCCTTGAGGTCGTCGGGGTGGTAGTCCTGCGCGTACTGTTAGTGCCGAGCGAGCTTTCAGCGTGGTAGTGGAGAGGAGGCTCACCTTTCCCGGCCATCGCTTGTAACCCGCGTCGGTGTTGCCTTCCCTCATAAGATCGGCGCCCTCCTCGTAGTTGTAAGTCCGTCCGAACCTATCGGGCTGACCGGGGGGCACGACCGCGGTCCCCTCCAACGGCCGGTGCCGCTCGACAGCGTCCTTAACGTTCTCGCGCGGCGTTGCCCGCAGCGCCTCGTTGTTGCTCTGCCTAAGTGCAGCCACAGGCGCGTACCGGCGGTCGTGGTTGCGCGCCATTGAGGCCGCATCGTAGGGCCCCTCGTGGTGGTATGCGACACCGCCCAGCGCCGGGTCTAGGCGGTCGATTGTGTCAGCGCCGTTCAAGCTGCGTTTCTTCAGGTGGTGGCTGCGATTTGCTTTGCGCGAGTCGCGGCGGATGATGTCGAGGGGCTGGTGGCTGCGGTCGCCGGGGTAGCGCTCCTTAAGCGAACTGCCCCGGCGCGGGCGGTTTTGCAGTTGGTCGCTGCCGCCGCCACTCGCCGTGGACTTGTGGTAGGATGGGGGGGCGCCATGGCTGCCTGCGCGGCGCCGCGAGTCGTTGGTGAAGTCGGGGAAGCGCTCGCGCGGGCTGCCAGACTGGGAGCGCACGGAAGAACGGAGGCCAGGCTTCGTGGCGCTGCTGGGCGAGGTGGGATTGTTGAGAGAGTCGCGAAAAGGGTTGTTCGAGTTCGCAGAGCTCGGAGCGGCGCTGGTGGTCGCAGTGGGTTGCTTCGGCTGGGGGTTCTTGGGCATGGTGCTGCCAAAGTGGGAGTTGAGGCCGGTTTCCTCGGCGGGCTCTGCCTCGTTGAAGGGCTCAATGAGCGCGGCTTGAGCCTGTCGTCCGGTCAGTTGAGTACTCGAGATATATCCTTCCAGACGCCACCCACCTGCTTCGAGCCGATGGCGTGGGATGTAGACATGCTGGCGATGCCCTTCAATGGCACTCCGGACGACTGTGTGCTTCTTCTTTAATGGGCGCGGGTGGAGGAGGTCAAGGAGGACGTAGCGGGGGGGAGAAGGCGGAGGAGGAGGAGGAGGAGGAGGAGGAGAATGAAGAGAAAGAAGAAGGGTTTGGTCTGACAGGCAGACGCGGATGTCTTGGGGATTACGCGCGGCGTTGCGCGGTCGAGGCGGAGCTGATTTTGCGTGGAGCCCGCGAACCTAAGAGGCAGTGACGGGCGTTCCCCTACGTCACTGCCAGAGCCCAATCCTCCGCCCAGGGCAGCTTCCGCTCTTGGCCTTGCCCGCCGGAGGACACCACCTCACTTCCTCCAGCTGCCTCGGAGACCACACCCCCTTCTGCCGGTGACATTTCACTTCATCTCTCGTGCGTCGTGGTTGTGGACGTCGATTTTACGTCGATTTGTGCTTCGCGTTGCACATGCCAACTGCAAGCACCACCCGGAGCCATTAGAATCGACGGGAGCTTCCCCCGCCGTCTGTATGACTTAAGACGGCAGGAAACGTCAGCAACGAAACTTAGCTATTACACGAAAATGGTTCTGATCGACTACTCGTCGTCCGACGAGAGCGACTCGGAGAACAAGGCCCCATCCCCGCCAGAAAAGAAACAAAAAAAATCCCAAGGCGACGTCAACGCCCTCCCGCCCCTCCCCTCCAGCTTCCTCGACCAGTACTCCTCCACAGTCCGGACTAGCACCCAAGACGACCCCTCGCTGCACGGCGGCCGCAAGAGAGCGACGCCGCACGTGCAAGGGCACTGGCCCACGCACGTCTATCTGGAGTGTAAGTAGAAGCGCGGCCGACTCTCCTTCCGTCTCCATTCTCACTCTAATCTCTCCAACCACATCCAAAACCCCCCCACACCGGATTCAAACCCACCAACTAACCACGCTCTTCTTTGAGGGCACCCCTCACCTCGCCCCTCTCGCCTCCTCACCGACCTCATTGCCACCACCCAACACCGCACCCCCACCTCATCCCTCCACACCCTCCTCACCACCCCCCTCTCCGTCCCCCTCCCCCTTCATATCTCCCTCTCGCGCTCCCTCTCCCTACCCACCGCGCTAAAAGACCGCTTCCTCACGACCCTCAAAACCTCCCTCGAGTCGGCGGGCACCACGTCGTTCGTTGTGCGAGCGGAAGCGCTCGCCTGGCACCCGAACGAGAACCGTACGCGCTGGTTCATCGTGCTCAGGTGCCGGGGGGTCCCTGAGTTGGGGGAGTTGCTGGGGGTGTGTAATGGCGTCGCGGGGGAGATGGGGCTGCCGACGCTGTATCAGGAGGGGAAAGGCAAGGGCGAGGCGCCGGGCAAGTTCCACGTGAGTATTGCGTGGGCGCTGGAGGCGCCTGTGGAGGGCGAAGGGGACGTGCGGGGATTGGATGAGGGGTTGAAGCGGAGGCTGGGGGAGCTGGAGATGGCGTTTGGGGAGGTCAAGGTGCGGATGGGGCAGGATGTTGTTAGTATTGGGTTGAAGGGGAGGAGGGGGTGAAGCTGGGGTGGGCTTCTGGATCGCCACGGGCTGCATGGAGTCGAGGGTCGGCTTGGGAATGGGGAGATGGTTGTGAAATTCTAGCAAGCAACCTGGACGGTGCAAATTCACAACGTGAAAGAGGAAAGACATTACTGGCGTGAGCGCTCATAATGCAGCCCGGTGCATTCCCATCAAAATAACTGTTATGTAACACTAGTCGCTGAAAGAATCGAGATGAGAACAGCGTGAGCGTTCTGTTCGACTGGACCGACCCCTGTTCCCCAAGTTCCTGTCTCATTGCACGTGACGGCCGCTGCTGGCTCCCTGCTTCTGTTTTCCAAGATTGCCATGCCTTCACCGCTAGTCCGAGCGCCGCAATCCCACGGCCCTACTGTATCGTCAAACATCGTCGCAGCGGCGCAGCCGCCAACGCTTTCAGCCTACGCGCGAAGATCCTGAGTCACCCCTCAAGTCTATCCTCAAACAAACATATCGACAACGAATCGACAAGGACCCAGCCGAGGCCTAACGCGACAAAGACGGCAGCCCATAGCAAGGCGCCTCCCTGTTCAACTCAGCGGCCGCGGCGACGGGAACGCCACATCGCGCCCCCCATCCGCCGGCCTACGCCTCCCCTCCGTATTCGTCTCACTAACGTCCCCCCTCAGCTCCCTTTTCAGCCTTCCCGCCCCGCCCTCCTGACTCCCCTGATCACTCCTCAAATGCTTCTCGACATTCGCCGTGGTGAGCGGCTGTTGTCCATTGGCGGACCAGTCCTTGCGTTGCGAGGTCGCGCGGCTGGACGCACGGCCGAAGCGCGCGCGCGGGTCCTCGGCCGAGCTCATGAGCTGGTCGTCGCGGAGGGAGATAGCTTTTTCTTCGGCGCGCTGATGGCGCAGCGAGGTGTCGTTGGAGCTCTCGGAGGAGCGGGCGACGGCCGTGTTGGTGGCGTATTCGAGGCGGTTGAGTTGGGCGTGCATTTTTTGCTCGGGGGAGGCGGTGGCGAAGGCCGGGGAGGAAAGGGACCTGGTTACGGAGGTGATGGCTGTGGTGACGGGAGCGAGAGTTGGTTCGGGAGGGGTTGTGTCCAGGTTTGGGGGTTGTTCCGCTGCGAGGGGACCGACGGGGGCAGGACGCTCTAAGGCGGGCGTGCTGGCGGGGGAGAAGTATGGGTCGGGGCGGAGGAGGAGGGCGCGTTTCCGACGACCTTCGATGGCCCATTTGATGAGCATGCGCTCGAGATTTTGCTTCTTGACTGGCTTGGCGAGGTAGTCGTCCATGCCGGCTCGTTGGCACTTCTCGCGGTCGCCTGTGGTCCGCAATGTTAGTAACGCACGAAGACGGGATCTACGCGAGGGGCAGACGTACCTTGGATAGCAGATGCGGTCATGGCCACGATGGGCGTGCTGCAGATTTCCGGTTTACTGGCGAACGGCTGGGCATTGCGAATCGTGTATGTCGCGCGATAGCCGTCGAGTATGGGCATTTGTACGTCCATGAGGATGACGTCGGGGCGTGGACGCTCGCCCGAGGGGTTCTCAAGGTACTCGAGCGCTTCCTTGCCGTTCCAGACGGCCTTTACAGAAGAGAATCCGAGCTTGCTGATAGTTCGAAGGGCGATCTGGGGGCTCACGTTAGCTTCGTTCTCAGCATGAGTGTAAGTTTCCTGACCTGCTGATTGACTGCGTTATCCTCCACAACGAGAACGTGAGTGGCCTTTCTCTCCGCGTCAGTAAGCCCCTGCACGACCCCATGATCCGAAGGCCACGTTGGAAGCGCCATAGGCGTCGCAAAGCCCGAAGTCGATTGAAAGCCCGGCTGGGAGTTTCCAACAGGCGTCGCTGGCACACTGGATTCTGAGTTGCCCTGCGAGATGGACATGTCCGACTGTAGTCGGTCCGGGATTGCATCGGCGTGCACGAGTGAGTCATTCGAGGTCTGATAAGGCACCTTGCTGAAGGGGATGGAGAAAGAGGCTTTGGTCCCCAAGCCCAGCTGGCTTTCGAGCGAGATTTCGCCGCGCATCAGTTCGACGAGATTCTTGCTGATGGTCAGGCCGAGGCCAGTGCCTCCGAATCGTCGTGCGGTCGAGCTGTCGGCTTGCGAGAAGGGCGTGAAGAGTTTGCGGCGGACTTGCTCCTCGATGCCTATGCCAGTATCTTCCACGGTGAAGTGGACCTCGGCCGTTTCCGTCGTCTCCTTTCTGACCTTCACCCGAAGAGTCACACTGCCTTCATACGTGAATTTAATGGAATTTGTGAGCAAATTCGTGATCACCTAGAATCAAGTCAGCTCTTTCGTTCGTTGTCTTCAAAGAACGCTGATATTACCTGTCTTAGCCGGCCGGGATCACCCATGACCTTCCATGACTGCATCTCCTGTATGTCATCGATATACTTGAGCCCCTTGCGCTCTGCAGCGAAGCTCAAGATTTTGTTCACGTCTCGAATCACCATCGAAAGGTCGAACTGCACTTCTTCAATGTCCAAACGCCCGCTCTCCACTTTGCTGAAATCCAGGATATCATTGATCACCGTCAGAAGGCCGTTAGCGCTTCGCTGGATGTTCTCCGCGCATTCCTTTTGATCCTTCGTCAGCTGTCCAATGTCATCGTCGAGCAGAAGCTCGCTCATGCCAATGACACCTGCAATCGGGGTGCGGATCTCGTGCGACATGTTAGCAAGGAACTGGCTCTTCATCTTGCTCGCTTCCTTGGCCGCCACACTCTGCGCCATCAGCCGACCGTTCTCCTTGTTCCTCTGGGCCACTTGATCCGCAGCTTTTTTCAACTCTGTGACATCCATCGAGATGCCCACCACACCGTCAAGGAAAGCTTCGCCCTCAACGCCTCCGTTTCTTTCCGTCTTCATGAGCGGGAAGAACCTCGTGCGGTACCAGCGCTCGTTCTCCTCAATCTTGACCTCAATGTCCTGCTCGGTAATTCTACCCGCGATGATATCGCCTATTGGCTTTCCGTAAAAGTCGATTTCACTCTGTCGACCTTGCTCGCGGAAGATCTCATAGATGTTCTTCCCAATCATGTGATCCTTTTGATTCGGAAGATGACTATCCGACGGACTGAGCATTGATCTGCCTTCAAACAATGACAGATTTGAGTCCATGTCCACCGCCCAAAGAGTGATGCGAGCGTGTGCAATCACACGTTCGAGCTGGCTCTTTGTCTGCTTGGCCTGCTCACGAGCACAGACGAGATCGTGAATGTCTGTACACGTGCCGAACCACTTGACAATCTTGCCGTCTTCGTCTTTCATCGGCGTTGCACGCCCAAGCATCCAACGGTATTCCCGGCGAATATTCAGGCATCTGTACTCGACGCGATATTCATCTCCCGTCGCCAGGCAGTGCTTCCATATCGGTTCGCACACCACCAAGTCGTCTGGATGGAAAGCGTTCGCCCAGCCATCTCCGCAGCTGTCCTCCACGGAGAGGCCAGTGTACGCGTACCACCGGTTGCTAAACCAATCGTGGGAGCCAACGGGATCGGTGCGCCAGATCATTTGCGGAACCATGTTGCAAATACTCTCGAACTGATGTTCGTTCTCGCGTTGCTGCCGTTTGATGGTGTTCGCAAAATCTGTGACGTCGTTGAAGATGACAAGACCTCCCAGAAACTCGCCTTTATCGTCCAGGAGCGTTTCGCCAGTGACGTCAAAGAGGATCTGAGTGCCGTCTTTTGCGCTGTACATGCCGACTCGATATCCTTCGAATCGTTCTTGTTCGCGCATTAGGCGTAGAATTGGGAGGTCTTCGAAGGGTAGCTGTTCCGAAAAATCTGGATAGTAAAGGATGTAGCGGGAGAGGAAGTCTCGTGCTTGCTCATTCGAATCGAACTCGCCGTTACTCCAGGGCCAGAGAAGCTTTATAGCAGCTTTGTTGGGCACGCCAAAGGAGGAATCTCTCCACATAGCGTACGCTGGTAGGTCCATACTGTTTAGGATGGCGTCCTTCAGCTTGTTGATCTTGCTAAAGTAGCTCGGCGCGAACGTCTCATCGGTCTTGGCGGGAGGGCCCTTGGGAGGAAAGTCCGCTGTCACTTGTGTCTTCGGACTGTTGGTGTGTGGGGTGGCCGTTGTGGAAGCTCCAGATCGTCTCCAGTGGAATTTTGGTGGCGCAGAAGAGTTTGAGCTTGACGTAGAGCTCAACCCTGAGTCAAGGCTGGTCGAGTTGACAGTCGTGGCACGTGAAACCGTTCGGCTTGTAGTCTTGGACGATGTAGCAGGGCTCGAATGACTATCCGAAGAAGCAGTGAAGGTAAGAGTGAAGTACTGCTCATCCTCTGTCTGCCAGATGGAAACGATCATTTGAGCTTGGATGTGGCCAGACATATCGTGCCGTGAGACTAACGGCAGGCCAGTGTACTTGTCTCGGTTCGTAGAGAAGACGACTTCGGTCACCGCATCATGGACCTCCGTTCGCAGCCCCGGCGTTGTCGACCCATTTGACCTGGACCGTTTATCTCCCTGGTCGGTTGGCGTCGTTCCTCCTTGTTCGTTCTTTTCAGGGCGCGGGCTTGGTCGCGGGCTCACACGTTGAGCACTTTCGGCATCGCCTACCACCGTATCCAGGAAGTTGTCCCACGCGACGAACTGAGCGGCACCTCCTTGTAAAATATCAAGGCCCAGTCGAGATATCGGCACCCCATAAAGCACATCCGCCGTGTTGTCTGGGCTCGGGCTGGCAGATCGAGACCGACCTTCTCCGCGCGCCGAATCTGGGCTCTCCAGATCTACGCCAAACAACTTCCCGGCGGACTCGTTCGCAAACACAATCGACTTGTCGCTCGACAAAACGAGCACCGGCATGGGCAGATACTGCAGGGCCGCGAACGCCACATCCACCTTTGGCTGCGAAGGGGGGATCCGGATGGACAGGGATGCCCGTTTACCCCCGCCGGTGGTCGACATGGCGCCTCCATCCTCTTTGCAGCTGGCCGAGAAGTAGTCTCTCCGATATTCCTGCGGCTGTGATTGCCCCGACTTGGGCGTTTTATCGAGCTCTGCTGCTTCGAACGAGACTTTGGGCTGCGACATCGTTTCGATTCCTCGGAGGTTTATTTCCGGGCGCGAACAGCCCGCCTCCCCACGTCGCTTGCTTTTTGCTTGTCACAGAGTGCCCATGAGCATTTTTCCAACCCAACGCGTCTTTCTTCCAGCGTGCTGTTTGGCCGATGCGAGTTTGAGAGCCGCCAGGCTTGGTGCGGGGACGACTCGCGCCTGGTGCTCGCGCCGCGGAGGACGGGTTCAGTGGAGGGCCGCGTTTGCAAGAAGTGCGATGGATAGTGGGCGGAGGACGCGTGATGCTAGAGACAGTGTCGAAGCAAGACACGTCCACATGTAGTATCCTCGCTAAGTTCGCGTGCACGAAAGTGTTGAAGCTCGAGAACATCTCCGACCCGGCGGCTCTGACGCAAGAGGAAGGATTAAGGTTAAGGACAGGATGGGAGAAGGCGGGAAGTGTGCAGATAGACCAAAGGAAGAGGTAGACCGCTTTGGGCCCTGCTTACCTGAGTTGCCCGGCCAATTCCAGACGATCTTGAGTGATCTCAATCGACGCCGAACATTGTCAATCTCAAAACGACAGAGAATGTGTCGTGCGAGCTCAGGACGTCGGTGGAAGCTGCCCCATGAATCGCGCGAGAGGGCATCCTGAGTTCATGCGACAACGACGCGCTCGCGAATCTAGACCGATTAGATGCCAAGCTCGTCGCTCCGGGACTGTCCGCGCGCTAGATGTGTGAAAAGGAAGGCGCGTCGTAGATCGGCTTTACAACTATTTCGAGACTTGGGGCTCGATTCAATCCATAAGGTACTGGATTTAACCGCCTGGCAATGTCACCTGAGACAGGCTCGAGCGAACGGAAATAATCTGAGAGAATCACCTACATCGTCAGCTCTCGCGAGCATTAGACACAAGTGCCAGTGGCGATGCTGTAAGGACGCTTCGTTGATCCTTTCCGCCCTGGTCGCCGCTGACACCCACCACCCCCTCGGAACGTCTCATGATGCCGGTCTACGGGAAGCGGAAGAGGTCGAGTTACTCGCGTGCAAAACAACCACCGGCAAACAGAGGACCATCTGGTGTGCAAAAGTCATACGCCTCGCAGCTCAAGGAGAGAGATGCCCTCTTCAATGCCTACGAGCATTTGCAAGGCTTGCAACGTGACGACTTCGCTCTCTCCATGCTGCGCAAAGTCGCCTCTCTCGTCAAGCCGATCATGCGGAAACGGAACTGGAAGGTGAGTGTGCTGGCAGAGTTTTTGCCGCCAGAGCAAAACCTCTTGGGGCTCAACATCAACCGGGGAAGCAAGATATGCCTGCGCCTTCGATACCACAGGCATCCCGACCTCTTTCTGCCTGCGGAAGAGGTTGTGGATACGATGCTCCACGAGCTCAGTCACATCATCTGGAGCGAGCATGACTCCAACTTCCATCGGCTCTGGGACGAGCTTCGTGACGAACATGACGTACTTGTTCGGAAGGGATACACGGGTGAAGGCTTCCTGTCGGAAGGACACAGGTTGGGCGGGGGGAGACCGCCTCCTGCAAATGAAATAAGGAGATTAGCCCGGGACAGCGCACAAAATCGACAGAATAACGCCACGCTCACCAAGGGCTCTGAACAACGCTTAGGGGGCGCTCCTCTGCTTCGCCGAGGGGACAAAGCAAGGCAGGTGATTGCCGACCAGATTATCAGACGGAATACTATCAACAAGGCGTGTGGTTCTGGCCGTCAAGACGCTATCAAGCTTTCCGATTTGGGGGATCAGTCGTTCACAACGAAAGCTGACGAAGACGACGCCAACGATCGAGCAATCGCGCAAGCGCTGTACGACCTGATGATCGAAGAAGAAGAAAGTAAGCTCAAGGGGACCTTCTCAGAGGCCCCATCCGACGGGGGCCTAGCATGGCACCCTGAAAATGGCCTCTACAATCCGGTCACAGAACCACGTCCGACTTCAAATACAAGCGAGGCAACCCACCCGACCGAAGACGAGCAGCTGAAATGGGCCATGCAAGAAAGCACGCGCTTGACTCTCACTGCCAACTCACGGCCCACCTTCAACCGCACAACCTCAGCCCCCGGAATGACGCCCACAATGCGATACCCTCGCGATTCCACTCCACAGCGGCAATTTCGATCCACAATCACCGATCCCGTCGACCTC
Organism: Aeminium ludgeri; assembly: GCA_004216415.1. Lineage (NCBI taxonomy): Eukaryota > Fungi > Ascomycota > Dothideomycetes > Mycosphaerellales > Aeminiaceae > Aeminium > Aeminium ludgeri. Next base: position 70,272 of record SGQK01000062.1, on the reverse strand, counting down.
GTCTCCCCGACTGCTCCTCCACCAACAGCGTCAGCGTCCACACCCTCATCTCCAACCCCCCTCATCGATCTCTCGGAGCCCTTCGACCCTGACGCCTCACGTACAGACAACTGGACTTGTGACGTCTGCACCTGCATCAATCCGCTCGCATACCTTGCTTGTGACGCCTGCGGCTCTGAAAAGCCCGCGCCTAGGCCAAGGCCCAACACGTACTCCGCTGTGGGCATGGGTGCTGCTGGGCATGCGAGGGCACCAGAGAGGCCGAGGATAGCCGGTGGTGCATCAGTGTTTGCGATAGGTGCGAGCACGCGGCAGTATGACCCGGGGCTGGAATGGAATTGTGTGGGTTGCGGCGCATTCATGGAGCATCGGTGGTGGACTTGCAGCGGGTGCGGGCGGATGAAGGAAAGCTCCTGAGAGGGTTCTGGGGTGCGGCGTGGGGGATGTTGGAAGGAGGCGCAGGGTGGAGGCGGGCTGGAGATTCTTCCCCACACCATGGAGGTTGGGCTTTTGCTTGAGGCATTGCCGTGCCGCATCTTTCATTCGAGCGGACGGACAGCGTTCATGCTTCTCAGCGCGGTGTTTCGGGATGCATGATTTTGGGCGCGAAATGAGGAGACGGTATGGGAAGGGCTTCTGGTTGCGGAGAGCTGGTGATGAATACTTACGGCAAAGGCCTTCGAAGGGGCAGCTATGGTGCCAGCAGAAGGCTGATGTACATAATTCCAAGCAGCAACATTTCATGGCATTTCGTGCCGCCAACAAAGTAAGCGCGATCACCTGCAGGAGCGAGATGAGGGCGTGGATGGATGATGATCTGGAGGGCCAAGTCCAGCACAGCTCTGCCTGCACCATTTGACGCGTACCAAGCTTTTCTGGCTCGTTTGCCTCGGCTTGGGACCTTGGGTGCCTTGTGTTGGAGAGTAATGAGAGACTCGAGAGAGTACTAGTGGCTGTTGGATTCGGCCAACGGACCATGTTGCACCGGTGTCCCCGCGGTTTTCGCGCTTATATCTTCCGAACCGACGCGCTTTTCCGGCCTTGGTGACGGACCTAAAGGAGACGCGACGCGATGTTGGTTGTCCATGCTTCACCCTCTTCCTTTCTTCACACAGATGACACCTCTTTTGCCTGCACCTAAAAATGCTCGCGGCGCATCTTGGAGGGCCTGGTTTCATCAGACATCTCCTCGGTGTCAACCAAAGCAACGACTGTCAGGCACAGAAGTAGCAATTTCGCCCTGGAATACCAACCGAGAATTCCAACATCTGATCCAACAATGTGTAGTTAGGGCTTTCCACCGTGCGAATGCAGGCGCACGTAGTCTCGTGGTGTGGTCTTGATTCCGCCCTCTGAATGACTCGCTCACGGCCAGCTCGAAACTCTTGCTGGATTTCTGGACTGCCATCTCCCACAGAGACAAGGCGAAATGCCTTCCAACCTCGGACTCTCCGCGGCGACTACACATCGGGCTTTGGGGACCATTGTTATCACATGGGCAGCGGAGCCAAAGTGTACAACATGTCGATCAGAAAGTCACCGGGATTGGTTGGTCATCCTAAATCGGGACGAATTCAACCCCACGCCTGCGATCCGATCTACCGTACATACATATTGCACGCAACAACCATCGCCCGTGCTGTGTGCAGGCGCGAAAGATTTGTTGCCTTCACGGCAGCATTTGCAGGTGCTCTTTCGAAAATCCCACGAGGCGAAGCAGCGGCCCGCCCCCTGTACCTCCTAGCACTCCAACATCCACCGCGGCCTGCGCGGGCATAGCAAGTTGCCAAGAAAAGGCACACGACCTCAAGACGACCAACACGGACCCATTAGCTGACGACGTCACCTTGCTAAACACCCTGATGAGGCCCACACGTACTTGTCGGAGCTCGAGCGGAGCCTCCACGCTGAGCCTTCCGAGCCTTCGCACTTCGCGCGGTCGTTTCACATCGCTTGAGCTCACGGCCCTGGCGTTGGTTCCGTGATCTACAACCGTCTTCATTCGCCTTGTCTGCCTTGCACACGTCAGTGCTTTTGACGCTGCCAAACCTTGCCAGCACCGTGCTTCACTGTCATTCCGGTAAGAGTACGTTTTTCTTACACACTGAATGCCAGTGTCCGCTCGACGCCGCGCTCCGTCAGGGACAGGCCGCAGTAGTAGCAGAGCGCTTGGCCGGCATCGTCAAGATGGAAAGTCAAATATGCTCCCCTTCCCTTTCCATTTACTCCGGTCCTCACTATCCATCATTTCCTCTCCGCTTCTTCAATTTACGTATACTCTGCTGGCAATCGGCGCAACCATCATGGCTTCTGTGAAGTCAATCGCTCTCTTGGGCCTTGCCGCCGTTGCAGCAGCCTCCCCTGTGCTCTCCCCGGAAGAGCACCCTACGACCCTTCTCCCCCGGCAGGACGAAGTGCAAGTCAACTTCACCGATCCAGACGCAATGTGCGAGTCCAGCTCGAACGTTGACGAAGACACCGCCAAACAAATTTGGAACAGCCGTGGGGTCGGCGCTTTCCTCGATGTCTACCTCGAAAGCTCGATTGATCCACCTGGTAAAGACTGGGTCCAAAAGCTGGCCAAGTTTGCAAAGGGTGACGCTGCTGGAGACCTTGCAGCCGATGGGTGTGGCAAGCCGGATGGAACGTGCGAGCTTGTTCAGGGTACCGAGGAATGTAGGAAGATGGTGTAAGTGCCGTCCTCTGATTTTCACGTTGCATCGCTGACACCGGCAGTGCTGAAGGAAAGGGACAAGCGTATTGGGCTCTTCGTGCCGCCGCTAGGCTCCAAGATCAGATGAAGTCGTTGCAGACAAAGCTCATCGCCAACACCTTGAGCGCCAGCCTCGACGTCACTGAGATCGCGGACGATTTTGCTCGGCCGCGGAATGTCGAGCTCGCGGACGGAGTAGCCGACGGGCTCGGTATGCTGGCGCTGGCCTTTGGCTTTTTGGGCAAACTAGGCGGGCCGATCTCAGGAGCCGTTGCAGCAGCCATCTTTGAGACGTCGTACATCGTCCGGCTCAATGGCGACAGCGTCAACGCAAGGGAAGGTGGTGCAGCAGATGTCCAGCCGAAGGACCTCGACGCCGTCCTCCAAGCCACTTTCAATGGAACGCTGAAGGGGATTGAGAGGCAGCTGGCGTTGGCCACTGGCGCTCTGTCCACGGATCCCGACCGGCGCGAGGACGAAGGCGAGAAGAAGGACGACCCCAACAACCCTTTCTCGGAGGAAGCATTCCAAGGTCTGCTCGAAAACGCAGACCCTTCCAGTCTACCCGAGCTGGGGTTGCGACCCGGCATGGGCGGTTCTTACGACAACTCTATCTCTAGGTTCTTCGCAGACGGCGTCTGGCTTCTCGATCAGTCTGACAGTGCGCTCGAAGATGCGTTTGACACGGTGTATTCGAAGATGGTGAGTTAAACATCCTTCTTTCATATCGTGCGGTGCTGACGATCCCTAGTCCCAGTTGTTGGTGGACTCCGCTCTCAACCAGACCTACTTTCGCGTTATTGCAGACCCCCATTACCACTGCAACAGCGAGCACGCCTACTATCAGGAGGATTTCAAAACGTGCCTCATCCTGATGAAAGCCCAGCTTAGTAATGCCAACTGTGGCAACGATGAGAAGCACCAATGGGGCGATGATTGCCGCTGGACCTGGCCGAGCAAGGAGAAAGACGAGGATAAGCTGACGGAGAAGTATGGCTTCGATATCGAGGGATACATGCGGAACGCGTATCTGTGCGCGGAGAGCGGCGGACGCGGCGCTGAGGGGACTTGGGACCCCACTGACGTGGCTGGCATGTCCTCGGAACCTGCCTTTCCCCCATGCGCTTTCCAGATTACCGCCAGGAACTCCACGATATTGTCGTGGTATGGGACCAAGCATGATGATCCCTACTTCACCGTGTACTGGACGTGTGACGACGAATGCTGGGATGAGTTTGTCTAAGTGGCCATCGCGAGGGCTGGATTGTGAGGTCATGAAAATGGTGATTTTTTTCTGGGAGGGTTGGCTTGTCGGCTACATTTGGATCTTGATCAACGGAAATTTGGAATGAGTCGTCTTCAAAGACTTCGAATGCGTTCATGCCTACAGGATTTGCGTTTTTGTAGAACTGCTTGCTCGAGACGTCTTCGAGACGTCTGAATAGACTTCTGGCCTGCCTAGTAAGCCACAATTTTCTCGTGGCTTCTCACAATAGGGTAGCATGTTCACGCGTTGGCAGCCCAAAGTCATTAATCACTTGGTGCGACTCGAGATGCCGTTTGGTGCCTGTTTGGACCCACCGTTTCATCAAAACATCGGCGTGAAGGGACTGCCAAGCCTTGCTTTGTTGATGGGCCGATGCATCAATAAAATTATGCTCTTTCAACTATGTTGGGCCCGCTTGCTGTAGTATTGCTTGGTCAATCCAATCCACGTTCGACATGTGTGGATGGCGTTAGTTCTGATGGCGTCAACTTATTAAAGGTGCATTGAAGCGATTTAATCTCTGGTGTTGCCGTATCGGGCAAGAAGACGAGCCACAACCATTTCGTCCTCCTACCTAGGTGCTGGCTGGCTTGGAACTTCGAGCTGTTGAATCTCTAGCTAATAAACCCTAGGCGCTATTCAATGGCATACATCCTCAGTTAATGGACGTCTTGTAACATCAACAAGCAACAGCTGGGATTGAAAACTTACCAATTCCTGGCTTGCAGATCAAGCCATTATCAATCAAAGGTTGTGGGAGGAGTACAGTAGACCACCAAATCGTACGAGGCAGCTTCGTGCCTCGTTGCACTGGCTAAACATCAGCGACTCCAATTACGAATGTATACAAAGACTCAACTTTTTCTCTATTCATCAAAGGCGGAGCCTACTCGAAGAGCGGTGCTCCGAAAGGCAGCACGATCACGAGCACAAGCACGAGGAACGTCCCCAGGTCGGGGCCCGACGGTCGACCGAACGGCATCTTCTTAACGCCCTCAACGGCGCTGGTCCCAAAGACACTGCCGTGCAGTCCGAGCCTGAGACTCGGCTTCATGTATTGAATAGCTATTGAATAGCAGGGCAGCTTCGAAATAAGTTACATAGCGACAATCACTCCCGTCTCCACTTCCGGACTCCGAAGACGCATCCGAGTACACGTCTGCGCAACTTCGCGCCCGCATGATGATGGCGTTGAAAATTCTCCGGACCTGGCAGATTGAAGTCCGATGCAAGCTACGGGATGTGCAACAATGGTATTCCAGACTCCCTTCATAGTGGTCGTGTTCATCATAGAAATTACATCTTCCCACTGTAGACAAGTAGGTAGTTTCATTCCCATCATCTCACGCTTCTTGCACGACCCAGACACACAGGCGATCACTGAAATGGTCGACAAAAGAATTGACGTCGCCATATCCGGTGGTGGCATCGCAGGGCTCGCTCTCGCTGTCGCACTCCATCAGAAACACGCCGATCGCATCAACTTTCACATCTATGAATCAGTATCTTCCCACAAAGACGTCGGGGCTGGGCTCGCATTGCACAAGAATGCCATCGCGGCTCTCTCCTTGCTGGGTCCAGATCTGCGAAAGGCTTATTTCGACAATGCTTCCTCCATGGGCGAAGAGGATGAGGAGATCTCGACTGAAGTCATCATCGCTCATGGAGAACATATGGGCGAGCTGGTGGCTGAGCTAGGCAAGGCCAAAGGTCGGAAGTCCATAACTCGTGCGGACCTTCTCGCCGGTTTCCTGGCCTTGTTTCCGAGCTCCAACATCAGCTACAACAAAAGGTTGCAATCCATTTCCGAAACACCGGGGACGAATATCGTCGATCTGGCTTTCAGCGATGGCAGCATGACGACCTGCAATCTTCTCCTCGGCGCTGATGGTGTCCACAGCCCCACCAGAGCTTACGTGCTCCCCTTCAACCATCCCAGTCTGCGTGCGAAGAACCACGACGGCTGGCAGATCTACCGGACTCTCCTACCCACTTCCGCCGCTTTGGGCAGAATCCAGGAGAAATGGACTGTCCAGACGCCGATTCTGCTCGGACCTCGCGGTCACGTCAACGTGATTCCCCTCCAACACCGCACCCGTATCAGCGCCGGTGTTGCTGTCCGTGGATGCGAGTTCTTGCCGGATGGCTCTCCCAAGGCTCTCAATCCGGAGGATTACACCGACTACTCCGAAGACGCACAGAAGATTGTGCGTCTTGTTGCTGAAGATCCCAGCATGAAATGGACTGCTCAGGACCATGACCCATGTCCCAGCTACGCGAGCGGAAACGTAGGCATCATGGGGGACGCGGCGCACGCTTCATTACCGTTCGCGGGAAATGGGGCGGCACAAGCTCTCGAGGATGCGTGTGTACTTGACGCACTACTCGCACATATGAATTCGAAGGACGATGCGCCAGCGCTGCTCAAGGCCTTTGACGTTGTAAGACGGCCGCGGGCAGAAGCTGTGGGGGACCTCGCTCGGCGGTTTGGAAGAATTTTTGCTTGTGCTGATCCCGAGGTTAGTGGTGATATTGGGAAAATGAAAGGATTCTTCAAGGAAGCAGCAGCGATGACCAATGAGTTTGACGTTGGGGCACAAAACCTTAGTGCCGTGGAGAAGTTGGAACAGCTTCTCGGCGAGGTTGACGGGGCTGGAGAGGCTGCGCAGGACAAAAACAGCTTGGCAATGGGCCATGTGGACGAAGAGCTGGCTGCTGCGTACGCACGAGATGGGGTCGAAGTCGTATGACCGATCACAAAGATAGCAAGTACGGAGGCCGTCAGTTCGCTGTTCGAGAGTTGCCTCATCTGTATGTTAATGGATTCGTTGCTCAAACTTCTGTGTCCAGGCTTGTATGCACCTGCACGCATTGGAACCCGTCTTATCTCCTTCGTTTGTAAGCCCTTCGTCGCTGGCGGGCCAATTAAAGCCTTCTTCTTCGCGTCTAATGTTACAATAATTCGCAACGTCTCCACTAGTTCAGTATAGTTCTGGGTATGTAGCTGACTGGATTCGACGGCAAATTCGTTGATTGTCTTTGTATAGACGTTCTCATGCACCCTGCAGGTGATCTTGAGGTCGAGAGGACGGCGCTCAAACGGATAGATAACAAACGCAGGTGAGACACGCAACACGGCAATCCGGCTTGCCAACAACAGGCTTATGTAATACTAAGTTGTACCTCGGCTAAAACAAGGGGCGAAACCCCGCACGCAACGCTGGAGCAAAAAAATTGGGCTTATCGATCATTCTTCGACACCTGAGTGATTCGAACACTCGCACTCGAAGGTACTGCCTAGCAGTCCACGATTTCATCGTAGCTTCGGAATTGAGTAGCAGGGCAGCTGTTATACAAATTAGTTACTGCTACTAATTCTTCAATCATCTTGATGCTTACCGCGTTAACCCTCACATTCCGACCTTAAGACTTGGAGGTGCTCCGAGGTACGGAGATGTAGTTAGAGTAGCCAGAGCTGTACGTAGTATGTGCGGGAGTACTAAACGCGACCAACAACGCGGAGGTTCGCATGTCGCGGACAGTAGAGCTTTGGTTTCCCTACTGCTATTAACAGTACTAAAGACGGAAGCGGACTTTGATCAAGTTCTGCGCTTGAAAGTCTTAGTCGTTGTTTAGCAGTATAGCAACGATTCCAAGTGTTCCGACCGTTGATAGGCGGTGGCAGCCGAATGGTCGCTCATGCAAGAGGATGTAGCGCAAGACCGGCTTTCCAGCTCCCCGCATCGCCGGTCTCCCAGTGAGCCAGTGTAGCCGCTGAGCTGAAGGACTGCTTCGGTCCCCGGTACGCTTACGGCAACTCCATCTTCTGGCTGCTCATGCAAGAGGGGCGGCGGCGGCGGATTTTTTTCGATCGCCTCCAGAACGTTTTCGTTTCCTATGCCAATGATCTTGAGATCGAGCGGACGACCACCGGTGGGCGCAAGTCAGGGAGATGCCTGTGCGGCGGATGCGGAGGATAGTGGGAGCATAGTGCCGTGGTGCTTGTGGTACGGGTTGTGCTCGTCGTGTTGCGAGTGAGCAGGGAAGTCGTAACGTGCAGGAGGAGGTGCTGGGCGTAGGTGTGTCTGTGCGGCGGATACGGAGGATGCTAGGAGCAGACCTCGCAGTAGGGGGTAGTGCTGTGGTGCCCGGAGTGTTGCGAGTAAGCAGGGCAGTCGTAACGTGTAGGAGGAGGTGCTGAGACGTAGGGATGTATGTAGTTCACGGGGTGTATGTTTCGTGTCTATCGTGCTACAAGATCACCCCGAGCCCTCGTAGGAATATCGGAGCCGCCTCGAGCCTGTCCTATGACGTATGTAGAGCTTGTGCGGGCTGAGTGGCTGACGGAAAGTGCAGTGCCCGACTGGAGGTGGCTGTAAATTCTGGGCTGTTCATCGCTGGGCTGGTCAGTCCCTGGCAAAACCTCGGCGACTTCTATTGTTCACTATAAGATATAGATTTCGCGCGTCTTCCATCATCAAGCAGCAACTTGGATTGACAACAAGTCAAGTGCAAGTTTGCAAAATATACTATCACCATTCCCAGAACGGGATGTGATGGGATTAGGAATCACCTACCAACTTCCTAATTCGGCGCGATGGCGGAGTGGTGTGCGTGAACTCTCGCAAAATTTCACAATAAGCCACCTGCTGACAAGTGTCCAGTAACGCGGTTAGCATACCTCACCAAGTATGCTGTACGATGTTGTACTAACATCTTCTAGCTGCCCTGCTATTCATATCCGAAGCTGAGGTCCAACCTCGGGCTGCAAGGCAGTACCTTCGGGTGCAGGAGTTCGAATCTCCTTCGCGTCGATAATTCTTTTTTTTTTTTTTTTTCGTTTTCCATCGGACCTGAACGAGAGATTGCTTTTTGGACGGCGGGGTCCGAATTTGCGATGCAGGTGCTTCGAGACTCCGGCCGGCCAGCCAAGAAGTTGTGGTTGCACCGACCCTCCCGGTCGCGGCGCTCGAGCGACGCTGAACTAGAAGTACATAGCTTGCTGCTCGAACTACCTCCGGAGGTAGTGTAGGTACATAAGTATTCAGGTAGTCTGGACGACTCCCGCCCCCGACACCATCTGCTGCGGTGAATCCCTAACTACATGAACGAGACGACAAACGATAACGATATCTCTTCCCTCCTACAACACGTCAAAGCCTCTGAGAAGAACACGGCCTTCACACCGATGCCGCACGATAATATTTCTCTCGAGAGAACTGGTCGGACCTCTCAACACCCACCCGTCTTATTGATCAAGTTGGCTGCATCCCATCCGCTACCCGTGGCTCCTTGAAACTCTTCGCTGCTACACTACAGAGTGGCAAAGATGGAGAATTTCTCAGCACCACGGATAGTCACTTGACCGCCTTGACCGCTTCTGTTCTAAACCAGCCTTTTGCGATTGCCCCTGTCGCCGGCTATGCAAGCTTCTTACAGACTTCCGGTGAGACCCATTTTCTGCAACTTTTCAAGCACTCATCCTATTTTCTCGGGCTGCCTATAGCACAGCTTAGCCCAGTCGCTTTTCATTGGCTAGCCTAGGTGGTTCTGACAGGCGTATTTGCTCGTGCACTCGGACGATCCAACCAGAACATGCTTGGAAAAGTTTGGGGTCTGGCATAGCTGGTCTTCGGACATGCCCGGCGCTGTGAAACATGCCTGATCTGGACCTGCGTTGTCCCGCTAGCGGGTAGCAACGACTTCGGACGGTGCAAACATCAGGCATGCAAGACACCCCCTCATCTACTGCTGTTACCCGCAATTATCGGAGACTGGCCTCTTTCAATTCAATCAAGGATGCCGGTAGCGTTGAATTTGGACGGTGCAAACCGCGAGACCACCCCTGGCTTACTGTTGCCACCCGCAACGAACATTGGAAACTGTTCTCTTTCCATCCGACGGCGCCGACTTTGGAGGATGCAAAACGTCAGGCATGTAGGACACCCTCTCGCTTACTGCTGCCACCCGCAATCATCGAAGACTGGCTCCTTTCCGTTGAGCCATGGATGGCGGTCTACGAATCATTGGCGGTCGGCCTTTTCGGCGGTCTCGTGTAGCACTAACGGATGTGGTACACACGATGAAGGGCAACCACATCACGCCTCGACCCTGATTTAGAGCATTGGCCGCGAGGACCATTGGTGCTGTTGTTCGCATTCGTTGTTCGGTCCAATAGAATGACGTCTCATGCGGTTGCTTGATCCGATGGCTTCGGTCTTTGCCCCTTCTTCGATCGAGTCGGCTGGCTGGCTGCATACCTTGGGCGCGACACCTATCAGGCACTGACGGCATCAATGCGAGAATCATGATGCTACAGAGCTCGGCGTTGCCGATTAGCACATGAAGCTGCAATGTGACACACACGTGCACATGGAAATTGCAGCGAGGTCTATGCCCAATGGCACATGAAGATGTAATGTGGCAAACATTCACATGGGAATTGCCCTAAGGTCTGTGCCCACAAGGCTCTTTGTATTTGAGTCGACGCCGTTTCGTTCTTTTCCTTCAACCCGGTCCATCCAAGCAATTTCTTTAAACGTTTCTCGCCAACATCCTTTCAGCATCGTGGTAAGTCCATCTCCTTCGAACAGCGTTGCAACAACGTACTGAACGGGTGTCCCCTCCACTGGGCTGCTACTCTCGAGCGTCAACTTCTCACCGACTTCAAACGCCTCTGCCTCGGCCGAAAGGAACAATCTGGACCCCTACGTCCGCCAGTCACAGACATGGCTTCCACGACGGCGGGTCCCACCCGCGAGATCACCGACCGCAACTGGCCCCTCCTCTACCCGATCCAAGTCCGCCACGACTATCCAGGAGACCATGGCGCATGGCTGAAGATTCAAGAGGGTGACATCGGAAGAGCCGTGTCGAGGATCAATGCGAATCAAGCTGTCGAGATCGAACTCGTAAGCGATGGCAGTAATCGTCGCCGGCGCGGTTGAGTTCCTCGGAAAAATCTCACGATCGGAAACTCGCGCTCGACCGCGGATGGATGGATTGTGGATGCGGTTGAGCCAGCTGCAATGGCTTTGCCCAGTGATCTGTTCAACAGCCTTGGCGGCCAATCCCTGCTGAATCGGACCGTCATCAGTCTTCTTAGAGGCTACATCGTGAACAGAGAGCAGTTGCCGAAGGAGCCGATCTACTTGAAGTCTGCACTCAACAGCACGGCCAAAATCCGGACCGTGGCTGGAAAGATTCTGAAAGGGGTCGCCGACTCGTGCTCCGGGCTCCTTGCACTGCTCAACTCCGGCGACTTCAGTCTGTCAGACATGTGCAATGTCACAAAAGATGGATCCAAGGATTCGAGACAGGGCATTTACATGGTGTACTCTGACTTTCCCGATGATCCGAACCGTTGCGTCGTGTACTCGGGGAGTACAACAGAAAGCTTCAAGGAGAGATACAAGGGGCATCGCGACGCCACAAACAATAGCAACAACACATCGTACCACCGACACCACTACAAGACAGCCCGCGCGGCGAAGAAGCAAAAAATGATCGTGGTCTGTGTTCTCCCTTCAGACTTGACTCAACGAGACGAGACTGTGAAGCTGGCAGAGAAAATTTATCTTGATCTGTTCTCGACGTACTCTCCGGCGGTCAGTTTCGGTGTCGACGACGCGTTGTATGTTGACCAAATCCAGCTACACGATCCTTCTCAGACAGCAAATGCCTGGCTCCTCGACAAAGAACAAGCCTGCTTGCTCACCAAACAAGCACTGAAGATCTTCGAGAAAACAAAATGGCCGGGCGGGGTCCGTCGACAGGTGGCAAGAGGGATGAAAGTTTTCGGTGCGACTCAAGGGGTCAACTGGGCCAGCCCTATAAGCGAGATCAACTTCGCTCAGACCACTTGGCTCATGACGACTTCGCGCGGTGTCGCCAATTACCGTCGCACAGGTGCCAAGACGCGGACCAGAGTGAATGGCGGAACACTTGTCTTCGGCAAAGGCTGCTGGATTGGTGCAGAACAAGACAAGTGGAGCCAGTACGAGTTCTACCTTCCCGTCAGTGACGAAGGTCCACTTCCCGGGCAACACTCCGATGTCATTTTCGAGATTCCCGACAACGGCGCTCACGAGATTGCCTTCTCTCGGTCCCCCAGCGTCGGCTGCGTTAGCGACTGGCCGACCGCCAGCAAGGTCACTATGAGGATCGAATGGTCGGATCAGCAAACGGGCCAGCGCAAATTTTGCTACATGCAGATGGACAAACCCGAACTCGTCGTCAACGGCGCTCCGCCAGGTAAAAACCAGGGATACAACATCGGCTCTGGGTTTTACCATTTCCTGAAGCAGGAGGACCGGCAGCTCAAGGACAACCCGCGATTCAAGGGGCTGTGGAACTTTGGCATCGCTCGTCTCAAGCGCGCCAAAGTGGACTTCCTGGCACAGAGAATCCGCATCGAGGAGGTACATGGCTCTAAACAAGTGCCTTCTCCACGTTACGACGACCTTCGGCTCGCGAACAGTCTGATCTCGCTGGGCGCCCAGAGCCTGGCAGTTCCCAATGGCGCCTGGCCTCCTCCTGGAGCTCCACGCTTCCGCAGAAAGTGCGACGCATGCATGATGCAAAACCGCCAATGCGAGCACCATGGCTCCGGTGCTTCTTGCACGAACTGCGAAGCTTGGTTGCGTCCCTGCACCTTCACGGCGGAGAACATCCTTCGCACTCTTCCTGGTCTTCAGGCGGCGTTGACGATTGCGCCGAAGGAGAAGGATAGCGCTTACAACGTTACTCTCGTGCGCGAGGAAATCGTTTAATATGGATTGTCATCGATGGGAGGATCAGCGGGAGTCCGAGACAGTCTTTCGGCATGCTTTCTCGTTGACGGGGGGGACCATCGGGGGCTTGGAATATTCCGACTTGGTGATATCGAGACGCGCTGCAGCCGGCCTTCGTGCTCGTCTTAGCCCATAGGGAGTACCTGGCGACTAACCCGAGAGCATGCTTTCTACCTTTTTCCCTTCCAACCGTCGAATTCTTCCGTTTCCATCAAAGTGAGACGTGCCCCGCTGGGACACGGGCACTTTCAACACCCTTTCGCTGACAACATTCCGCCAAGAGGCATGAATAGGTACAATCGTGGGGCGTTTCTGCAGGCCACAATGATGTGCATCCGTGATACTTTGCACAACAGCAGTCACTGCCACCGAGCAGCTACAGCGAGCGACGACCAAACGCACAGTGCTTTCTGCAACTACCTACCCACCTGAGTTATCTACACCCATTCGGCATTCAATGTGGCCACCGTTTGGAAAAGTTTTCGCGACCATCCCGTCTCGTCGCCTGGGACCGATGGCGCCTGCGCTCGACGCGAGATGTGCACATCGTCCGTGTCGCGTCGCGTGGGAAAGCGCGGTGGGCCTGGGACGCGCTTGGCTTCGCGCGCTGAACATGATTACAGGAAGGCGCTCCCGATGGCCCCACTGACCGAGAGTTCGGGGCCTGGCTGGAGCTGGATCTCCGTGCCGGCCGTGGAGTCCGGTTGAGGGAAATCTGGAAGAGAAATTGGAATGTAGGTAGGTAGACGTGAGACTGTACACGACCTATACATGTACCTGAGTTCCTGCCTTGCCCGTCGTCACTTGCAAGAAGTTCATCATGTCGTGAGTAGCTAATGAATTTGGTGCTGTGGTGCCCGTCCTGACTTGTGCCATGTATGTAGCGAACTTGGCGATCTCAGCCACATGCGTATCAGCTTCTCCGTCGTCCTCGGCGCTCCTGGCGGCCGGCAAGAAAGCCGTAGCATAGTTCCCGAGTACGGAGACTGTCCCCCTGGCCCGGTCCCCAATGGCCCTCCTCCCGGCGTCGAGGACTTCGTCCCCGATTTTCCCCTCGTCGCCTCTTCCTCCTTCGGTCCCCCTCCCCCCGACTCCGACCCTGCTGCGTCCGCTGGCCCCTCCCCCCCCCCCCCCCCACTCTCCCTCCGGCTTCGGCCCTCCCTTTTGCCGCGGCTTCGGCCCTCCCTCCTGCCGCGCCCGCTGCCAAGACCTCTGCGTCGTCGAGGCGAGCTGAGACGGCGCGCGAAAAAGCGGCGAGGTTGAAGAAGGAGACGCTGGAGTGGAGGGAGGAGAGGAGGAGGGATGGGGAGGAGGAGAGAGCGAGGGAGGAAGAGAGGGAGAGGAGAGAGGAGGAGGAGGAGAAGGTGAAGGAGGCGGAGAGGTTGAGAAGACTGCCCGAGATCCGGAAAGAGATCGTCGAAAAGCGGGAGATGGACATGGCGATGTACATGTTGGAGCGGCAGGAGAGATTAGAGAGGAACGATTTTGGAGATGGAGGAAAGGGGGTATCGGTCGCGGCAGAGTAAGAGAAAGGCGCAAGAGCAGAAAGAGAAGAAATACGAGGATGAGAGGATTGCATCCGGGCTGCGCCCGAGAAAACGCAAATTGGTCACGAGAACGACCAAATACGACGGGGAAAACGTCCCCTGCGCTACTATAGAGCGTCAGCTGGAGTATGTCGACTGAACCAGCCGCTGGAGAAGGGAGCAACAAACCGACGCGCATCTTACATCATTCCAAGCTACGACCTCTCTCCATTTTCATCCCCCTCACCCTTTTGTCCCTCCTCCACCTGACGCTCGGACTGCTTTGGCGATTCCGCATGCTTCGCAGGGTCGAACACGTACATGGGGAACTCCAGCCCCACGGTCCGTTTGACCAGCACCGGCAGGCGCGACCAGATGGCCGGCGGCATCGGAATGAGGATACTCGTGTTGTGCAGCCACTGCTCGTACTCTGCCCAGCCGGTGCCCTTCTCGTACCGCTTCTTCGCGCCCGGGCGCTCCTGGAGCGGCAATCCTGAGACGAACATCAAGAGGAGCGTGAGGAACCAAAAGCCGAGCATGCTGGCGTAGAGGGCGGCGTAGGCGCCCGAAGAGGAGGGGAGGGTGTTGTAGGCTGCGGGCGTGATTGCGAGGAGGAAGATGGCTGGGGGTGTTGTTAGTTTTCGAGGGTTCAGAGGTTGGCGCGGTCGGGTGGGAGGGATGAGGATTGTTTACTAACAAACTTGGATCATAATCTCGCCGAAGTAATTGGGGTGACGGCTCCAGTAGAACAAGCCCACGTTGCAAACGGCACCGGGTTGCTGGCCCGCGGCGGTTTGTTTGAAGCGGTACTTCTGCACGTCACTTATGGCTTCAATCGACAAGGCGATGCCGAAGAAGATGATGCCAATGATATCCGTGGCCTTTCCAAAACTCGGTTGCGGGTATTGGAGAACATTCGGGCTGTTCAAGATCGTCACCGGAAAGCTGACAGTCCATACCCACAGCATCTGGAACACCCAGAAGCCGAGAAACTTGAAGAACTGATCTCTCTTGCCGTCGAATCGATCGTCCTTTCCTGTCTTCAAAATCCGGAACAGCAGGAAACCGCCGAGTCGTGCGGCCCATAGAATGATTGCCAGGGATGCGATGATTTGTCGTGCGTGGGTACTACCGCCCATGCTCAGCGTGATGATGGCAAGAATGACGAAGTTGCTCCCGCCCCAAAAATCGGTGATTTTGTCGAATTTGAAGGCAAAGGCGATGGCGAAGCCGAGGAGCTGGTAGGCCACGGTGATGAGCATGCTTATGGCGAGATAGTAGTCGTCGAGGACGTGTGCTGGCGAATGGGTAGGCATCGTCGCGGATTCGAAGGTCGATGGTGAAGGGAGTGGTATCGTCGAATGGCCGGTTGTGTGGGATAATAAAACTGGAGGATTAAAGGTGGCGGGAAAATGTTGAAGGGGACTAGGAACTGGCCTATATAAGCGACCTGGTCTCAGGCGCCGAGACAGTAGTACATGTAGTGGAAGGTTATGTCTTACGGCGTCCGCGCGCCGTTCTTTCGTCGCGTTGACGCGGTCATCACAGCCGTTTGACTCCGACGTCATGGATCTGGCTGAAGGCGATCTCGCTAAGGCCACGGATGCTCCCGCCGGCACCTAGCATCGATCTTCCGACTCCCTGGGGCTCCGGACCGGGCCAAATTTCCGCCGTCGGCTCTGTAATGCGCTCCGACTACTGCGTTCCAAACCTTCACATTCGTGCTTAGAGCACTTCCTCCATCTTCACGCATCCACTCATCATCCTCATTCGTTGGTGGCACGCCAACGATTTACGCGTTCTCCGGGCCCACTAACGGCTGGTGAAAACCTTCCCGCCAGATCATGGCAGGAGGCCAGGGCGCGTCTCGACGCGCCAACGCGCGCCGCGCTCAGGAAAAACAGAAACGCAAGAAGGAGGCCAAAAAGGCAGCAAAGGGCCTACAAATCCCCACCGTCACAGAGGTAAATGACTGATCTGTTCTGCAGCGCGGCAAAGGTAAGTACTGACCGCGTCTCCTTTTCAACAGGACGATCTCCTTGCGTTTCAAACTTCTCACTTCGGCGACACGACTGCGCCCGGCGCTTGGTTCGTGGATGGCGAGACAGCGGTGTTATACGATGCTGCGGGGGAAGATGACGATGGGTTGGGATGGTATGAGGATGGGGTGAAGAGAACCCTTACCGATTCGCAGATCGAGATGTTCAGGCACAGCGAGATCGAGGCGCTGGCTAGGGAGAAACGCGCCAGGAGGAGAGAAGAGGAAGAAGATGAGGAAGAAGGCCTCAGTCATGCTGATCCGCAAGATGCTACTGCTCCAATGACAGATGGGAAAGCGTCATCAGTGGCCGCGGATAAGACTTTGGACGAGCACGAAAAGCAGAAGGGCGACATGTCCATGGAACCTTGCATGACTGCGCACGCGTCTCAACCGATCTTGGAGCGCGCAGAATCCCCAGCGTCCGACGCGTCAAGTCTGGAGGAAGAGCTATCGAATGTAGCCCCAGCAGCACGCTTTGAGCCGCGACCCCCGAACCTGTATCGACGCCCCTCGGAACGAAGCCGAAGCGGAACATCAAGCTCCAGAGGCTCACAACGAAAGCAACGAAGGGTGGAAGTACCTTACGAGCAGCGCAAGAAGCGAACTTGGGAGAACTTCATCGAAAGTAACGACCCGGTCGAGGGATCGCTCACGCATCGACGGTTGGTGCGAGAACTGGACGATTATCGGGCAGGCGAAAAGGTGGAGCTGGATTACTGAGTCGGTCGGAATTGCAGCATTTTCCTTGCGCATTTTGCCGACGCATTGTGCCTAGTCTTTCTGAGCGCGGGCTAGGCATGCACAAGGTAATTGCACTGACATCTCTTTGGAGCAACTGGCCATTGAGCATCATGTTTCTGACATGTCCTGGTACGTCTCGTCCATCTTATCCTCCCCAACCTGTCACAGTATGATGAAACATGTTTTTGTCATCCTTAGTCGTAGAAGTCTTGCATTTCGTCCTGCTGTAGGGTCTGGCTTGTTTGTCGAGCACTCACCCAGGCGGGCGTTTGCTCTCTGGCTGCTGCCGACCTCTAATCTTCTCTCTGACCACTCTATGCCCCGAGTTGCCAATGCCCCTTCCACATGACCCGGACAGACTCGAGGCTGACAGCGCTTTGCACAGGGTCCATTCATCACAGCACAACATCCCCATGACCAAATCGGCCTTACGCATCCCTTCCGCCCCCTAATCAGTGCTCCCTCACGCCTTCTTCTCAAGCGGCCCGACATAGTCATACACCAGCCTCGCCCTCTGGTCAGCCTGCCCCGGCTTCCGCGCCAACACCTTCCTCACATGCTTCCTCTCGCCGCCCACCTCCGCAAACCCCCAAAGCTGATGCGCCGTCCACGAGTCGCCCACACTCTCCGCCGCACCCTCGACCACGTCCTGGCCCTCCCACCCCGTCTTGACAAACTCATCCGCAATCTCCGTCTCGCTCAGCTTCACATACCGGCTGCGCGCCCGCACCGTACCCCAGATCCGGTTCTGCGCCTCGCGTGGCTGCCAGTCCATGATGCGCTCTTCCGAGTTCTTAATGCCGCCCGTCGACTGCTGCTCCTGGTCCAGGTGCTGCGCGGCGGGGCCCGTAGCATCGGCGTCGGCGTACTGGCGCAAGTACACGGTTACGGTGCTGTACTGCGCCGCTTGACGGACGAGGAAGGAGACGTTTTGCATTTTGAGGATGGCGGTGGTGGGGTCTGAGAGCGTGCGGTTGAGCGTGTAGGTGCCGCTGAGGTTTTGCAGCGTTACCTCGGCGGGGGCGGCCATGGTTGCTGCTGAGGTGGGCGGGTTGCGCGTTATCGTGGCTCTCCAGTAAAGGGCTTGTGTTGAGGAGAGAATGATTTGTTCGAGATGCCAGGTAGCCAGGCGAGCCAGGGTTCCAGGGCGAGCTACAGAATGTGGCTGTGTACTGTGATCGCTGCAGCTTTCCCGCTTCGATCTTTTCCGGGGAAACACGTCGCTTTCCAGCAATTTCAATCTTTCGCACTCTCCTGGTGACCAAGGAATGACGCATTGTTAGATTTTGCGACACCCGTCTGCTCCAAGCGATGCGCGTCACGGCTGATGTCGTTTGGTCGCTTCCACGAGCGCCGTGGGCTGTGCAGGTGGGGTCGCCGCGACCTCGGCGTTGTGACTACGGTGCCGACAGGCGTGCATGAGGTTGGCCGGAATATTAATTGTGCAATCGCCATGCAGTACTAGTGCTCGTCGGGTCGCGCGAGCCAGGAACCGCTCTCACGTGAAGGGAAGCTAGCAAACGTTGTGCCTTTTAAGGTAGTGAATTCTTGGTACCATACATATAGAGCTTACAGATGTTGGTCGTGACTGAGACCTGTGCTATCGCAACCAACCCCCCCCCATCTATCCACTCTCTAGATTCTTCTTCGCCTGCTCCGCAGTCTTCTTGACCTCGGCGGTCCCCTTCTCCACCACTTTCTCCATCTTCTCCCCAGCCTTCTTGGCATCATCCTGTCTCGCAGTCTTGTTCTTCTCCATGGTTTTAATGGTCTTGTGCTGCTTGGCTCGCGCATCCTTTACGGCCGCGCTCGCCTTCAAACCGGCCTTCTTCGCTTCGTCGATGACCGCCTGCCGCGACTCGGCTGTAGGCGGCGGGATGTTGATCACCAGCAGCAGCGGATTGGCGCCCGTCGGGTCAGCTTGGGGCGTGAGCGAGAGGTTGGAGGATTGAATGGCCGACTGGACGGGTTTCAGATGCTGCAGCCTGTCAGTCCGCAATATTTCTTTGGTGTTGAATGCCGCATCGTGAGCTGTAGCATACGTCCTTCTCGCCCACCATGATCTGCACCGTCCGCCCCTTGGGCACGACCTGGGCCACATCGCTCAGCTTGACCGTCTGCTTGCTGCTCTTCTCAGGCTGCACGCGCAAATTCTCGATCACTTCATGGTTGAAGCGGCCGCCGGCGCGCAGCTTGGACAAGTCGGATTTCAGGCGCTCGAGCGCTTCGGCGATATCAGCGTCGAGGGTGGTGAAGTCGGCGGGATCGTCGGCAGGCGCTGTGGGGTTGGCGGCGCGCTCGGCTTTGGCACCCTTTTTGAGGAGGGCCGTGGTGGTGGAGAAGGGCGTCCGTGAGGTCAGAGAGGAGTGTGTAGTGCCATTGCCTGCCTTCAGACTTGGGCGCAAATGTGTTCTGGCGGAGGAATGCCAGGCAAGGAATTCCAGGCTCTTCTCACGCCATGCCAGCTGCCTCGTCCAGGAGTTGGGGCGAGCGGCTCGGAGGAAGGCACGCTCAATGCTCATTGTCGTCTTGTCTTCACATGCAATCCACCGGTGGCGCGCGTGGGGCTAAAACTCCGGGGAAAGCTAGGCCATCCACCGAGGATACTCCGAAAAAGCACGTGCGCCAGTTGAATGCGGCACCTTCCCGTCGCGACGAGCATCACCAACGACTTCCACCCCCACCTTCACTTTCGTTTGCGCTCTCAAATCCCCCCTTCGCCTCCGCAGACCACGTCGCACGCCGCAATGTCTCTCAACATGGACGTGAAGCAGCTTCAGGACGCCGGTCGTCACCTCCTCAAAGCTCACGAGGCGGGCGACCCAGGTACCAATGTGCTCGCGCTCCTCGGCCCTCTGGAGAAGTGGAAAGCGACCGAGGATCTGCTGCGTCAGAGCAAAATCGGTGTCGCGGTCAACAAGCTGCGCCAAAACAAGGATCCTCAGGTTGCGCAACTGTCGAGTCAGCTGGTCAATAGGTGGAAGGCGGATGTGAAGAAGAAGCCGCAAAGCCCCGCGCCAGGCGCAAAGGGAGCTGGAGCGAATGGGGCGTCATCGGCAAGTCCGGCGCCGGCGGTGAAGAAGGAGGCCGCGGCCGCGCCTAAGAAGTCCAGCGTCGCGCCGGAAAAGAGGAATGCGAAGGAGGATGGTGTCAACACGGCGGCCACGGGGAGTGCGGTGCGCGATGGGTGTCTGCAGTTGATCTACAACGGGCTGGCGTTCATGTCACAAGAGGCGCCGGACGAAATTCTGGCCGCGGCGAAGAAGGTGGAGAATGCCGCTTTGGACGCGTATGGGCCTGAGACATCGACGGAGTACAAGCAGAAGATGCGCAGTCTGCACCTCAATCTGAAGATGAAGCAGAACTCGGGGTTGCGGAAGGACGTTTTCAGCGGGAAGATTGAGGCGAAGCGCTTCGTGCGCATGACGAGCGATGAACTGAAGAGCGACGACAAGCGGAAGCAGGATGAGGCGCTGGAAAAAGAGAACATGAACAAGGCCATGACGGCGCAGGAGGAGAAGGCCATCTCGACGACGTACGTATCGCTTTCCTTCTCTCATGTTGTTGACTCGGGCGCCGAGCCGGCAAGACCACGCATATGTGAAGAAGACCTCATATCCCATGTCTCTGCTCCTCACCATCCTTGCGCAATCAAGTCGATGGCGAGAAGCAAGGCGTGGGATATGGGGTCTTCTTTGCGTTGGTGCGATTTATGCCACTTTCCTTCACTTCACACGCAGAAAGCATCGATTGCTAATCTTCCAAAACAGAATGACCTGTGGCAAATGCCGGCAGTCCGCGGTCTCCTACAGCCAGGCGCAAACCCGATCCGCTGATGAGCCGATGACCACCTTCTGCGAGTGCACCATCTGCGGAAACCGCTGGAAATTCTCGTGAACCTGCTATCAAGGTGGGCTTCTTTCTGAGGGAGGGAGGTGGAGTATTTTTTCGTGCTTTTGGAGATTGGCATGCGAACGACAGTTTGCAGAGGGAGCGAGGTGCTAAGGCGTGATTCACATGAGGCGGAGTAGGGCTCCATCAGCAGCGGCCACTTTGCTGGGCGGCAGGGCAAGACGGGATTCTTCTGCTGTTGTTTTCATTATCCACGACTATCGAAAGTACCTATCGAGAGAAGACGTTTCGTCTTAAATCACCATCGATCTGTTCTGATCGAGACTTGCACGTGACCACGCGTTCCCCGCCAAATGCACCTTTCTTCCGAATCCGAAATCTTCACATGTCAAGTCGCGTGCACCTCTCGAATGCGTCTTCACGAAGCCTCAACGATCGCCCTTCAATGACGGTCTGTCCATGATTTTACATCCGGAATGCGGATAACCATCACCATGTTTTACGACCTTAACATCCCCTACTCCCCCGACGACACCGCCCTTCCCCGCACACTGGCCTTCCTCAAAGAACTCGGCTACACTACTGTCGCCCTCAACCACACCATAGCTGGCAAGCTGCCTGCGGATCTCGTAAGCAACAATTTACCTCGCGAATCAAGCTCCTCTATCACCATCCGCTGCTAATCAACCGCAAATGCAGACCTCACCCATCCGCCTCCCGCTGCCCCCTCACCAAACCGCCCCCCCGAACACCCCCATTCCCCACCTGTTGACCCGCTGCACCCTAACCCTCAACCCCGCCATCGCCTCCCCGCCCAACGCCTCCCTCGCGACTCTCGCCAAAAACTACGACCTCCTCGCCATCCGCCCCACCGACCCGACAACCTTCCACGCCGCCTGCACCGGCCTGGACTGCGACCTCGTCTCCCTCGACCTCAGCGTGCGCCACCCCTGGCCCTTCAAGCTGAAACCGCTCGCCGAAGCCTGGCGCTCTGGTAAGGGGATCGAGGTCACGTACTCGCCGGCACTGACGGCGCGGGGGAGCGACGGGAGGAGGAATTTGATCAGCGGGTTTCAGCAGGTGGTGCGCGGGACGCGAGGGGGAAGGGGCGTGGTGGTCGGGAGTGAGACGGTCGGGGCGGCGGGAGCGAGGGGGCCGTGGGAGGTGGTGAATCTGGCGGGACTATGGGGCTTGGGGAGAGAGAGGGGCGTGGAGGCTGTGGGGGAGGGGTGTCAGGGGGTTGTGCGACGGGCGAGGGTTAAGAGGGAGGCGTGGAGGGGGGCGGTGGGGGTGGTGGAGGGAGGGGAGAGGCCGGCACCTGTAGCGAAGGAGGAGGGAAAGAAAGGGCAGAAAGGTCAGGCTCAGAAGGGGCAGGGCCAGAAAACGCAAGTTCCGAAGGACCAGGACAAGAAGAATCAAGGTCAGAAACGGAAGGCTGATGAGGTTGATGGCGCTCAGAACGGCAAGACGGACGGGCAGAATGGGATCAGCAAGCGACAGGGCAAGAAGCAGGCCAAGCAGGCTGGGAGCAAGAGCGAGGGGCCTTGAATGAAATGAAAACGGCATACCAAAAACGCAACAGGCCTCTACGCTATAGCCTCACGTCGCCTCAGTGCCGTGGAACCACTCCTCAAGATATTGGCGGAGAAGTGACTGGTTTCATGCGGCATTTGCGTACGCAACGTCGAAGCTACGTCTTCGAGCCACCGGGGATGGCAGTCGCGCAGCTGGCGCTACCGAGGGAAGCCAGTAGCGGCGCCGAATCGATCGACGGGGACTCGGGCGGGTTGAAGCCTCGGAAGGCTTGCAAAAGTGCTCGTTCGACAGGGACAGCAAGACGAATACCTTGACGTCGAGAAGTGGACTCTATCACCAAGGCAGCACGAAAAGCGCGCGAAGGAGCCTGTCTATGCTCTCTTGGAGCTACTGAATTATGTTCCAGTTCGACATCACGATTGAGACGCGATTCCCCACATTACAAGACAACAGTGTCTCCTGCGCCTGAACAATTTCTTGTCCAGCCAAAGCTCCGACCGAGCGATATCACGACGTCACCCAGACACATTGGTCAGCCCATGACCCTCAGCGCCAGAATTTGCAAGATCTCTGAAAACAAAGAAAAGCCTCCAGCAAAAGACAGGTCCGAGATGAAGCGCCCTTTGTTTGTCACAGAGAGACTCACTTCGGCTGGGACTCAGACAAAACATGTCTTCCAATATCACCTTGACAAAGGAGGATTGAAAATAGTAACAGGATCTTTAGGTAGAGTATGGAGGCCGCGAATTGCCTTGCTCGCTCCTCTTCTTATCCCATTGCTCTTTCATCTCTTTTGTCAGTACCAGCAACACTCGATCTCACAGGTTTCCATCCTACGCAGGCCGCAGGAACATCAGATTGCACACACACCAGCAACCCCCAAATCATCCAAAAACCCGAAATCAACCAAGGAACCCAAAAGTCACCCGCCACAGCCCCCAAAACACCACCCAACGATGTCTCTCCCCCACCATAACCATTCAACCCCAACCCTCAACCAGCGCATCAAGCACCTAGCCCTGAACCTGCGCCCCCTGGTCCGCATGCCCAACGGCCCCGTACACCCGGCCTACCCGCGCACCCTCCTCGCCTTCCACCTGCTCACCGAAGACGACCTCGACGCCCTCGCCCACTACTACCACCAATCCACCCCCGGCCCCATGACCAACCAATACCCAGCCACCATGAACTGGGACCGCGAATGGCTCGCGCGGCCACAGGCACAATCACCGCAGACGAGCGGCCGGCACGGCAGCCCGGACGCGGACGCGGCAGACGCGCAGGCCGAGGTGGACGAGGAGGCGGAATGGGTGCAGAACCTGCTGAAGGCCGTGCAGCACACGCCCGGTATCGGCAGCGCCGAAGACGGCAGCGGGCTGCTAGTGTCGTCGCCCACGGCGCCCGTGCCCGGGTCCGCGCGCCGCTTCTCCACGGACGAGGAGGCCGGCGGCCTGCCGGGACTCCCTCTGCCTTCGCACCCTGCGTCCTCGCGTGGGAGCGCCAGGGCGCGTGGCGGAAACGTGCACGTGCACCCCTATGCCGGGCTGAGCGATGCGCAGCGGATTGCGATTAAGCGGCGGAAGGTGGGGAAGTTTATCGGGTTGTTGGGGATGGAGACGCCGGCGGAGGAGATTGAGGGGAGGGTGCGGGCGGGGTTGGAGCGGGCGGTGGAGTTGCGGCGCGAGGAGATGCGGAGGGTGGATGAGGCGGTTATGAGGCGGCGGAAAATTTGAGGATACAAGTGTGGCGGTTTGGGAGGGTTGGGATGGGTTTGCTTTTTAGCGGAGTTGGGGAGTTTGGGAGTTGGGCACTGCCTTGGACTTGGTCGGACTTGCTTGGCGTCTGAGATATCTGTGCTAATTCATACCCCTCGTTCGCGATCCGATAAGAGTTATCCATGTTCCAACACAAGCCATGCCCGCCCGGGGGCCTTTGTCTGAATGATGAAAAAGGGGTCCACTCAATCATGTCGCCACAAAAGCACCCAAGACTTCAACTCCAACGAGAGCCACCCCCCAAATCGCCAGCCCCGCCTTCCCCCAATTTACCTCTTCCGCCCCACCCCCCTCAACCTTACATATCCCAACCACTTCCCCTCCTCCCCTTCCCTCCCCAACACGCTCCCCAGCACCTCACATACCTCCCTCACGACCCCCTCCCTCACGCCCCCCTCCTCCCCCACAACCTCCAAAAACGCCCCACACATCAACCGCACCCACCCCTCAATCCCCCCTTTCCCATCGGCCGTCTCCTCCGTCAGCTTCGTGGGGCGATACTCGCTCTCGCACACCTCGACATCAAACCCGGCCTCCTCCAACGCGACGCGCATCCAGTCCACGCCGGGGAAGAACCAGGGGCTCGCGGCGCGCGCCTCCTCGACCGGGACGCCGGCATGCCCGAGCGCGGCGATGCAGGCCGTCTGCACCTCGGCGACGTTGCCGTGGCCGCCCATCTCGAAGACGAAGGAGCCTCCCGGGGCGAGTGCGGCGTGCACGGCGCGGAAGAAGGGCGCGCGTGAGTCGGGCGCGCGCAGGATCCAGTGCATGGCCGCGTTGGAGAAGACTTGGTCCCATCCCCCTGTGCAGACGGCGGGGTGTGAGGGCAGGTCGCTGCAGTCATGGAGGGCGTAGGAGGCGTTGGTGGGGTTCTCCGGGTGGGCGGAGGCGGAGGCGATGAAGGCGGGTGAGGCGTCGAGGCCGAGGACGTGGCCTTGGGGGGTGGCGGTGGCGATGCGGCGGGTGAGGACGCCGTCGCCGCTGCCGATGTCGAGGATCAAGTCGGTGGGGCGTGGGGAAAGGTGGGCGAGGACTTTGGTCGTTAGGAGGGGGACGAAGCCCGCGGCGGAGGCGTAGGTGCCCGCGGACCATGGGTCTTTGGGTGGCATGATTGTGTGTTTGCGAGGTTGAGAATGGGGTTTGAGAGCAGCAGATCGATGCGACGCGTTTGGAGAGAAAGGACCAAGGAGAAGAAGTGGTTTGTTTACTTATATTATGGTAGAGACCAAAGACGATGCAAAGCTGCGGGGGTTTGGACGTCCGTCATCGGAGGTCGCTGTCTGGAAGATTGGGCGGGAATACGCAGGCTCGCAGGCGTATCGAGTAGCGCTTCGTCAGTCACATCGCTTTACAAATGTGCTGTGTTGATTGGGTATGTGCCAGGTTGTTGCACGATGTGTCCATGTCATTCTGGTGGGGGAAGATGAGCTGAGCACGCTGCTCGCACCTCTTTGTTGAGAGCTCAAGGAGGTCTTTTCATGAGCTTCAAGGCTCTTGAGTATGTATGTATCGAAACAGATCAATTCCAATTGGAGTTCGCGTTTGTGAGCTGACTCATGTACGGCGAAAATGAAAGAGTATTTTGCGAAGTATAAAAATATGATGAGAAAAAAGGGCAGACAGACAGGATGAAAGAGGAAGGAGGAGAACCGGATGACAGAGGAAGGAAGGAGGGAGTGAAGATGTCACGATCCGATTACTGATGCGATAAGATTAGATGGAATCCCCATCACCCGGTCCTCGTCGCCTGCCGACTGCCGACTTCACATACGCGACGCGTGATTGGCCCCCGGCGAGTCCTTATCTTTGGCTTCTCTGGTTTTGGCAGCGTTGGCGGCGAGTCACTGCGAGGGAGGCGAAAGAGACGGTTTCTCTTACCTGACCAAATGCCCCTTTTACGTACTCCGCGCACCCTCTCCCGTCCTTCTTCGCAGTTGTGGGTGACATGTCGCGTGAGTAAACTGGCGTCAATCATCTCTCCTCGAAAGCAGCGACCTCAACTTCCCCCCCCGTTTCTTCCCTTCGCTTCCCTTTCATCCCTCCTTCTTCCTTCTTTGTCTCTCGCGCCTTCTTCACATCTCGTCCGTCGCTCCTACCCCTCCTCTCTTCTCTCCTCCTTCCCCAGAAAACCGCGACTTCTCCGCCTGGGAGAAGCTGGAGTCGAGGGATTGGAGTCCCCCCCCCACCCCCCCTCTCCGCACGCGCATCCATATCAAGTTCAATGACACCCAAGACGCTGGACTATCTCATCCTGCTCTCTGCCCTCTGCGCCTCGGATCACCATTGAACGACCGGCCAGCCCTCGCTTGCCTATCTGATATCTCTCCCCCGCATGATAAGCCCGCCGCCGCGACCACTCCGCCTCGCCTTGTCGAACCCCCTAAGACCGCGAGCCCTGTGTTGATCCCCCCCCGGCATCTTGCGCCATTCCGCAGCACAACAGGTCACCCGTTCGAGCTTTCCGGGGAAGCGACCAACTGCTATTGGAACGCCCTATCTGCCCGTCGCCATTGCGTTGCCCGAGAGTAGCCGTCGACGCCATCGCACCCGCCTCGCCGGCCTCTTATACGCAGCATGGCGACCGCCATGACCGTCCCGCAAATCGCTCCCCGTCCCGTCGCCGCCGCCACCTGGTCCCAGTCGAGCGCCCCCCACCGCTTCATGCCCGCCTCCGACTCCCGTCCGGCCCTCAAGTCCCTCCGCCAATCTCAGGCCCCGTCCCGCTCGCGCAGAGACCGGCCCTGTGACGGATGCCGCCGCCGCAAAAGCAAATGCGTCCTGCAAGAGGCGCGAAAGTGCGTGCTGTGCGAGTTCCACAAGCAGGAGTGCACTTTTGTTGAAAACGCTCAGCCTCGCAAGCGGCGCCTCGACGACGGCGGCGGCGGCGGCGGCGGCGTCGAGAGTCCGCCCAGGAAGAGTCCCGCCACCTCCCGCACCTCCACCGCTCAGTCGTCCCCTCGAGTCCGAAAGCAGACTCTAGGCTCCGCTCCTCCATTGCCATCTCCAGCTGCGGCCCAGCCTCCAGCAACGTCTCAGCCCCAGGCTCCGGCTGCCGCGCCAATGTCCTCCGCCCACCTCCATCGGAGCCCCTTCCTCGTCGACGAGTCTCTCAGCTTGCAGCGACATGTCCATTGCAAGTATCTGGGCCAGACCACCGCATACGATGCGTCGCTGCTAGGCTTAGGCATCCTCCCGGATGACTGCCCAACCGCTTCTCAGTTCGGCAACCTGCGGCAGGTGGCAGACCACGAGTACTTCAGCACCCACGCCGACGCTGAAGTTCCCGTCCCGGACGATGAGGCCAGAGCGCTGGCCGAGATAGAGTCCATTGTCGGCGGCCACGGTCCGGCGCTAATTGACATCTACTTTCGAAACGTCCATCCAAGCTATCCGATCGTCCAGAAGAACACCTTCATGGACCGCCATCGAAATGGAGACCGACAGTTCAACCCTCCGTTGCTTGCTGGGATGTATCTGCTTGCGTTGTCTTGGTGGGACTTGGACTCGACTCTGTCTCAGCATCCGAAGCCGCCGGAAGACCGTTTGGAGTATATTGCCAATACTTCACTCGCCGTGGCGATGCGGCGGCCGAAGATGTCAGCCGTTCAAGCTGGTTTGCTCTTGTTGCAACGCTCAAAAGCCTCCAGCTGGACTCTGACGGTGCAACTGGTGGCTCTGGGCCAGGACATTGGGCTACATCTGGACTGCAGTGAGTGGTCAATTCCGCTATGGGAGCGTCGGTTGCGGAAACGACTGGCGTGGGCGTTGTACATGCAAGACAAGTGGAGCGCCCTCGTCCACGGTCGCCCATCCCATATCAACGCTGCCGATTGGGCTGTGCCGACTCCTGTCGACGATGATTTCGACGACACCGTCATTCCCACACAGGCCGCACCTCCCCCCGACCCCGACGCCAGCAAAGGCCGCATCCTCTACATGCAAACCGTCGCCCTGACCCTCATCCTCTCCGACGTAATCAACACCTTCTACTCGCAGACCGCGCAAGCCGAAGCCCGCCGCACCGGCGCCTACGCAACCCAACTCATCCTCAACCGCGCCAAACCCGTCCAACTCGCACTAAAATCCTGGTTCGCCAACCTTCCCCCCGAGTGCAAACTGGACACCTCCCTCACGCCCCCACCCTCCCCCCACCCCACCACCGAACCCAGCGACCTCGACTACACGACCCCGCTCCCCTCCACCGCCTCCCTGCACCTCGCCTACTTCGCCACCGAAATCTCCATCCACCGACGCATCATCCAGACCCTCCCGTCCCCCGCCTCCCTCCCCCAAGCCGCAGAATCCAACCCCCACCTCCCCACCCTCCTCCCCATCATCCGCTCCGCCGCCAAAACCCGCCTCATCTCCGCCCTCGAGTTCGCCGCCCGCCTGCGGCCCCACCATCTGCACGCCTTCTGGCTGTTCCCGTCCGCGGCGAATTGCGCACTGATTGGGAGTTTCGGCGCGGCGCTCGCGGCGACGGCGCCGGGGTGGGAGGAGCGCGGGTTTTACGAGGGCCGGTTGAGGGAGTTGAGGTGGAGTTTGGGGGTGGGTAGTCGGAGAGCGCCGTGGATGGCGGGCGCGGTTGAGTGGGTAGGGGGGGTGGTTGGGGGGCTGGAAGGGGGAAGGGGAGAGGGGGGGTGACGAGGAGTTGTTCGGCATGGGATGATGTGGATGGGAAGCGTGATGAAATGTGTGCGCGAGCCGAGCACAAGGTCATCGATTTGAGATGAAGTATCTTTTCTAGCTCAACCTATGCCCATCCACCTCGACCCACCCAGCTCGACACCCAG
This sequence comes from Aeminium ludgeri, assembly GCA_004216415.1. NCBI lineage: Eukaryota > Fungi > Ascomycota > Dothideomycetes > Mycosphaerellales > Aeminiaceae > Aeminium > Aeminium ludgeri. The sequence continues at coordinate 41,236 of SGQK01000062.1, read as the reverse complement.
CTCAACCCGTCCAGCTCAACCTATACACATCGAACTCGACCCATCGACCTTGACCCATCCCCCTCGACCTATCTAGCTCGAGCCATACCGAACATCTCCTCGTCAACTACCAAGCGCAAGAAGACTGCCAAGCGGATGAAGCGCAAGGTTGTTGCAAAGCCGCCTGGCCCTGACTTTCCCAAGGCCTGCCCGGAGAGTGACATCTGCGGGGTCATGGAAGACCTTTGCTAACGAGAAGTCGCTCAAAGCCCACACTCGTGCGTACCACGACCAAGGATCGGCCTGAAGGTGACGTCCCATTCAACGTCCCTACTTGCCAGCTGCCTCCCACTCACCTCTTCATATCGCGGGACAAATTCACCAAGCACCTGTCAGGCTATCATCACCACTGCAAGCAAGAGGAGCGCATCTTCCACATCGGCAAAAATGTGAAACCGACAGCTGCGAGCGGTGTGTTGCCAAGGCCTTCTTTTTTTGAAGAAGACCATGTGCCTGGGACACTGCTCGCCGGCAGGCGGACGACGTGTGACACGCGCTGTTGTCTGACTGTCTCTTAGGGAGATTCTCATTGGTGTATTGGGCGGACGAAGGAAACGGACGGCGATGGAGGGTCGGGCTGGCATGTCTAAGTACGGGTTGAGCTGGATAGGTTGAGCTGTGGATTTGTCGAGCTGGACCGGTCGAGGCTGGATAGGTTGAGCTAAATGGCGATTGATGCTCGTCGAGCATTTGGAGAGATATACGTGTGGAGGATACCACTCTCGGCGTTCTTGTTTCTGATATCCGGCGCATTGAGTGTTATAAAGAGCGGGTTTATGGAAAACACTCCCGGGCTGATGAAACCGCCCGAAGCACGTACACGGAAGAGGCTTCGATTCTTTACGACATGACGATAGATTGTACAACCCCGTCGCCGTCCCCAAAGTGGCGCTACATGTCTCTCAAAAAACACCAAACCGTTCTGTCAATTCCGCAAAACGGCCTACATCCCAGCCGCGAGCGTATACCCCCCGTCAACCGCCACCGTCTGCCCGTTAAGATACTGATTCGTCGCCATAAACAGCACTGCACTCGCCATATCGCGATCATTCCCCGGCCGACCCGCGGGGACCTTGCCCTCGAACTTGTCCTTGGGAATGTGCGACTTCATGTTGGCGCCCTTGTCGCCGCCCGTCGTCATCTGCGAAGGGAATACGCCTAGAAACCGCCATAATTAGCCTCGCCACCCCGACTCCACGCAACAAAAACGACCGAAAAGCCTTGACTCACCAGGCGCGATACTGTTCACCCGCACCTTGATCCCATTCTCCTGCACCTCATTCGCCAGCATACGGTTGATATGGATCGCGGCCGCCTTGCTGGCGTTATACTGCATGTGATGCTGCGACGTCTTCACCAACCCCGAGATCGACGAGATGTTGACCACGGCGCCGGACCAGCCGTGCGCGGCCTCGGATGCCTTCTGCAGCAGCGGCAGAAACGCCAGCGTGACGAAATACGTCTGCGTCGCGTTGGCGCGGTACACGGCGTCCCAGTCGGCGAAGGAGGCCGTCTCCGCGTCGAAGAGGTTGCGCTTCATCTCGGCCGCGGAGGAAGCCTCGGTTTGGAAGGTTTCCGTCGAGATGCCGGCGTTGTTGACGAGGATGTCGAGGCGCGGTTCGCGGCTGCCGATGTCGTCGGCGAGGGCGGCGATGTCCTCTTTGCTCGTGATGTCGGCTGTGACGGGGATGATCTGACCTGTGATGTTTTGCCCGTAGGTCGAGGCGACTGTGTCGAGTTTCTCCGCTGTGCGCCCGGTGATGTAGACTTTGGCACCGTTGACGGCGAGGGCTTGCGTGGCCATGAGGCCTATGCCGGTGCCGCCGCCTGGATGGAGTCAGTTGGTGTTGATCGAGTGTGGTCGGTGTGGATTCTTTCGGCGTACCGGTGACCAACGCCACCTTATCCTGGACATTGAACAGGTTCCCGAGTTGGAACTGGTCATTGTTGTGCGCCGTGGAGTCGCTGGAGGCCATGTTGACTGCTTGGTGATGAGGAGAGGTGGCGAATTGGCGGTGGAGTTGCCGGAGACGGTTGTTTGACGAGTTGTTGTGGGATACGGTTGCCTTTGTCGCTACTAAAGGCGAACGAGTGCTTATAGCAGGCGATCCGATAGCTGATGTCACGATTCGTCGTGGTTGCAGTGTCGTGCCGCGGCCCATGCAGCGGCTCAATGGGCGGATCGTTAGCATGTCTGGGTCCGCTTCGGTGGTACAGTGTCACCCAACGAATTTGCAGCTCGTGAGGCTCGTTGACTGGCTATGGAAAATGGCAAATGTCGACACATTGCGGTGGCGAAACGGATCTGGTCTGTTTATCGCCGTCACCAAGGCGTCATATAGATGTATCGATCGATGCGCGCACGGGCCCAGCGTTCCTCTTGTCTAATTCGGTTGGACCCTTCAAATATGCACTATGGCCCTATTCTCTCCCACGCCACAGCCATTTGAGCTTACGCGGTGCTTTCTGTGGCAGCAGGTTGTCCTCGAGACGTGTGAGAACAGGATGAATACACTCTAGACGATGGCTCGCCCTTGCCCTGAAACGCCCGCAATATGTACACAAAAAAGACGTGCCTCGATGCTACTTCCCCACCATCTTCCCCCACCTCTCTAAAACCCCATTTCTTTCGCAACGAGCGCAATTACCTGTCCACCTCTCCAAAGACCAGGTCCATTGTTCCAATAATTGCCACAGCATCGGCAAGTAGATGGCCTCGGCTTACTTGGTCGAAGCAGCCCAGATGTGCGAAGCCAGGCGCGCGGATTTTGCAACGGTAGGGGCGCTCGCTGCCATCCGAGACGACAAAGACACCCATCTCGCCCTTGGGCGCCTCGATAGCAGAGTACGTCTCGCCGGGCGGAACGGTGTATCCCTTGGAAAAGAGCAGGAAATGGTGGATGAGGGCCTCCATGTTCTCCTTCATGGCGGCGCGCGGCGGCGGAGCGATCTTGTAATCTTCGACCTTAACAGGGCCGGGGGGCATCTTGTTCAGACACTGGTGGATGATGCGCAGCGACTGGCGGAATTCCTCCATGCGGCACAGGTAGCGGTCGTAGCAGTCGCCGTTGACGCCCACGGGCACGTCAAACTCCACTTGATCGTATGCGTCGTAGGGCTGCGACTTGCGGATGTCCCAGGGCACGCCGGAGCCACGCAGCATGACACCGGAGAAAGAGTAGTTGAGGGCGTCCGCGGCAGGAACGACGCCGACCCCCTTAGTGCGGCCGATCCAGATGCGGTTGTCGGTCAGAAGCTCTTCGGTTTCGTCGACGCGGTCACCAAACTGAGTGGCCCATTGGTAAATGTCGTCGAGAAGACCAACGGGGAGATCCTGTGAGACGCCACCAGGACGAACGTAGGCGGCGTGGAGGCGTGCACCTGAGACGCGCTCGTAGAATTCCTGAAATCATCATTAGTGGCCATATTTATGGCGTGGCGACTCGAAAATACGCACCATCAGCTTCTCACGCTCCTCAAATCCCCACAAGAAGGGCGTCAGAGCACCAACATCCATAGCGTGTGACAAGACCGACATGAGATGGTTCAGAATGCGCGTAATCTCCCCAAACAGCGTCCTGATCCACTTCGCCCGCTCCGGCACCTCAATGTTCAGCAGCTTCTCCACCGCCAAGCTGAAGCACTGCTCGTTGGTCATCATGCTCACGTAGTCCAGACGGTCGAAGTATGGCAGCGCCTGCAGGTACGTCTTGTACTCGATCAACTTCTCGGTACCACGGTGCAGCAAGCCGACGTGCGGGTCCGCACGAATAATCTCCTCCCCATTCAGCTCAAGAATCAGGCGCAACACGCCATGCGCCGCTGGATGCTGGGGGCCAAAGTTGACCGTGTAGTGGCGGATTTTGCGCTCCTCGGGGCTGTCACCGACGTCGCGTGCGCGGTTCATGAACTGCGGGTTGTCGGGATCGACAGGGTGGCCGAAGTTGGGGTCGACAGGCACCAGGCGGGTCGGGGAATGCGGCGGCATGGGCTCGGCCATCTTGCGGGCGGGGGTGGTGGAGAGGGAGCGGAGGCCGGTGGAGGGGGTGGTCGTGGCGAGGGGGCGCTGGCGGAGGCAGAGGCGTTTCGCGCCATTGGCGGCGAGGCGAGTAAATGGGGCTGCCATGATGAGCGGAGGTGGTGGCAGCGGACTGCGAGGGAGGGGTGGGAGGAGTGGAGAGGGAGTGGTGTCGCTGCTGCGGGCCTTTCTTTCGCCGCCGGTGCTCGATGATGATGTTTAGAGGTCGGAGGAGCCAAGACTTCGGATTGACTAAACCAGCTTTCCGATTGGCTGCCAGTGAGAAGCTGGTGGGTGAAAAGTAATGGCGCCGACGACGCTCGAGTTGTAGCTGCGGCACGCCATGACCTTTCACGCCTCTTCTCACGGGTAAACCCGCCAAAAAGTTTCGATTGCCCATTCGAGCTTCACTTTACAGCTGCAGGACGAGGTGGGCGGAAAGCGATGCGACAACGATAACCACGCTCTTTTACGATAACCATGGCAGGCTCAAGCTGGGCGCCGCTGAGCCAGGAGCAGCTTGAAGCCCGAAGAATCGTCAACGTCAACCTCGAGACCGTCACCAACACCGCCGCAACCGACATTCCCGGCCACTACGGCCCCGCGCAGGACGATTCGTGGAATCTCGAGCGCTTCAAGAAGTACCTGCAGGTCAATTTCCACCACGACCGACCCCACGATGCCGCCTTCTCTCTCGTCGGCATCGACGCCAGCATAGCGAATGCCTTCCGCCGTATCCTCCTCTCCGAAATCCCCACACTCGCTATCGAAGATGTCTTCATGCGCACCAATACCAGCATAATCCAGGACGAAGTGCTCGCGCACCGTCTAGGCCTCATTCCTCTCACAGGTGGACAGGAAGGTCTGCGATGGATGAGCGATGACCGGAAACGCGGCCCCAAAGACGACTACCCAGGACACGCCGACGACGATGGCGAAAACTCCAGTATCTCGACGGACCGCAACACCATCGTCATGGAAATGGACGTTCAGTGCCGTTGGGCGACTCATGAGGATGACAACCGAGACGGCAGACGCTTGGCGAAGGAAGGCAGCAACGACCCGAACGAGCGCTACGTCAACAGCAATGTCTATGCGTACCAGATGACGTTCAAGCCCAAAGGCCAGCAGTCCAAGTACTTCTCCGGCGCCAACGCCATCAGGCCTGTCAACCCCGACATTTTGATTGCGAAGCTGCGCCCTGGCCAGCGGATCTGGTTCGAGTGCCACTGCATCAAGAGCATCGGCAGCGACCATGCCAAGTTCTCGCCCGTGGCAACTGCCTCATATCGGCTCCTCCCTTCGATCCAAATTCTTCAGCCTATCGTCGGCGCCGACGCGCGCAAATTCGCGCGCTGTTTCCCAAGGGGTGTCATTGGACTGGAGCAAGAAGGAGGCGACGTCAAGGCTGTTGTTAAGGACACGGTGAAGGACACAGTTAGCCGTGAAGTACTGCGGCACGAGGAGTTCAAGGGCAAGGTGAAGCTGGGGCGGGTGCGGGACCACTTCATCTTCTCGGTCGAGTCGGTCGGACAGGTCCCGTCGGACGAGCTGTTCGTTGATGCCGTGAGGGTGCTGAAGGCGAAGGCGCAGAAGTTCAAGAGGCATTTGACGGAGCTGGAAGAAGGCCGATAGAGAGGAAAGGAATGGAGAGGAATCTCGCGTCGATTTTTTGCTTGAGACGGAAGGCCTCCGTTCTCTTACTGTGCATAGCAATGGCGTTCTGGGGTCGGTGGGCGTGCCCTTGAAAGCACGAGGCTATGAGAGAGGGGGCGTGTGTCTACTACGTCGGCCATTGGTCGCGAATCATTGTTGCCAAAACACACAAGTTCTAATACAAGTGCGACGTCTCGGGCGTCTTGAGTTGTAGGTTTGGCGGCGATTATCAAAGCCTCAGGCAGCAAAACGCGTGTGTAACGCGTAATAAAAGAGCGAGGCGCGCCCGCGTAGCGCATCCTCGTCCCTCACCTCGCGCCCGCGCTCCCACGCAACAATGGCCGACGAAGCGACTCCCCAACCCGAGCTCGCCCACGAACCGCCCAGCCAGCCCGCTTCGCCCGACCCAAAGCGCACCAAATTCTCCGAGCCCGCCCCCAACCTCTCCGTCGCCTGTGAGTCCCGCCCCCTTCCCCTCTCACCGCCGAACTTCACCTGCCATTGACTGACCTTCCCCCCAGCAATCCTCAACGACTCCCAACCCACCCCCACCCCGGACACCGCGCACCTCCCCGACCCTCTCGCCGCCATGTCTGCCCCTCTTCCCCCCACGGCAGCCGGCGCCGCCGCCCCCCAAACAACCACCATCCCGACACTCCCCTCCATGCGGTCCGCCGAACCCTCCCTGCAAGTCCAACTCCTCGCCCCGACCGCGAAACCCCCAACCCGCGGCTCCATCTACGCCGCCGGCTACGACCTCTACGCCTCGCGCGCGACGACCATCCCTGCCTGGGGCCGCATCTTGGTCGACACGGATATCAGTGTTGCAGTGCCGGCGGGCACGTACGGGCGTGTGGCGCCGCGGAGTGGACTGGCGAGTAAGCATGGGATCGATGTGGGCGCAGGGGTGATTGATGCGGATTATCGCGGGCCGTTGAAGGTATTGCTGTTCAATTTGACGGGGGAGGGGTTTGAGGTGGGCGTGGGGGAGAGGGTGGCGCAGTTGGTTGTTGAGAGGGTGGGTTCTACTCCCTTTCTTGGACAGAAGGGTTCGGTTTGCTGACTTGGCTTGACAGATTGCTACGCCTGAGGTCGAGGTTGTGGAGGTCCTGGAGGAGACTGTGAGAGGCGCTGGGGGCTTTGGATCGACGGGCGGTTTCGGTGGCACGCTGTCGGGCATCAATGGCATGCCGGGTGTTTAAAAAACAATGCAGCGCGAACGACGGCAGCCACTGGCCACGGCGTCGTGGCGCGGGGTTGATTACCAAGGCATGATTTACGGTGCATCAGTGCAGAAGAAGCGATCATGGCTGAAAAGCTGAGAAAGAATGGGATGTGACGCGTGGACCATGATGCAGGTGCGGCAAGTTGCGAGAAGCGACCTGGCAAGAACTTGCACCTGTGGTGGCCGTTTTCCGCATGAGCGACGCAAGACACCTCGCAAATATTGAAAACTTGAAGCTGTTGGCAAAGAATCCAGCCCTAATGCTACCGCAGGAGAGAGGTTTTAAGCTTCATTATTGAGCCCTCTCGTAACAAGGACGAATGATGTCGAAAAAGGAAATCAGATGCGAAAGCACTCTTGAGAGTTTGAAGCTTCGTCCTGCTCAAGCCTCCCCCACTCTTGAAGCATAGGTACCGCACGAGCGCTTACAATATACTAGCATCTAAGCGTAGACACCTCTTCGCTCACATATGACCAAGCGATCGGAATCTTTCCGAGCTGCCTGGCTGCTTACTGTCAGCAACAGATAGATAGACTAGCCCTTGCCACTCTTACAACAAGGCACTGGAATCTCACCTCACGATCCGGCCTCTCCACCTCCACGACCATTCAAACAAATACCATGCCGGGCTCCACCAACCTCCCCATCTGCGCCACCTGCGGCACCCAGTTCGACTTTACCTCTACCTCCATCCCAACCCACCCCAACCCCCCCTCCTGCCCCATCTGCACCGACCCACGTCAATACGCCCCCCCCAGCGGCCAGGCCTGGACCACCCTCTCCGCCCTCCAAGCAACCCGCAAAAACACCCTCATCCCCTCCCACTTCTCCCAAGGCGTGACCGCGATCGAAACCTCGCCGCCCTTCGCCATTGGCCAGCGCTGCTTCGTGATCGAAACGGAGCACGGTAATGTGCTCTGGGACTGCATCGCGCTGCTCGACGCTGCCACGCTGTCCCTCATCCGCTCGCGCGGCGGTGTGAAGGCGATTGTGATCAGCCATCCGCACTACTACACGACGCACCTCGACTGGGCGGCGGCGTTGGGGTGTGAGGTGTGGATCGCGGCGGAGGACGGGGAGTGGTGCGTGCGCGACGATGTCGAGGGCCGGAGACGCTGGGTCAAAGAGGTGCTGGAGGAAGTGGTGCAGGGCGTGACGGTGGCGAAGGTGGGCGGGCATTTTCCGGGGAGTCTGGTGCTGGCCTGGGCGGGGAGGTTGTTCATCGCTGATACGGTGGTTACAGCACCGGTGCGTCCTTGTCTCCTTTTGTCCTGTGTTTTGTCATACTTGTGGAGGCATCGTTTGACCATGCCCCCGGAGGGTGCTGACTAGGTGCCTGACTGACTGACGACCATTCCCAGAGCGCGCTCACGCCCAACGAGCATCGTCGCCCCGGCACGACCTCTTACTCTTTCGAGTGTTCGATCCCGAACCGCATCCCCGTCTCTGTTAACGAGCTCGAACGCATGTGGAAAGTGCTCAGGCAGCTGGACTTCCACACGACGCACGGCGCGTTTTCGTGGATGGATGTGCAGGGCGAAGAAGGAGACGAGAAGGACGGGGCCAAGGCGCGTATGCTGAAGAGTATGAGGATTCAGGCGCGGGCTGTGGGTGCGGGAGAAGGGGCCTGGATCTTGGGTGAGAAAGTTGAGCATTAGGGCGTTGATGGTGACTGGGGGGAATGGTGACCAATAGTAGCTCTCGGCATGTGGTACTCTATATTGCTTGTTGCTTCACCTCCCTCGAAACGATATGACAATGTCGGAGAACTGCTCTTAGTACTAGCAAGCCATCATTCCGCAGCGTCAAGCCCTTAGGTGAAAACTAAAACGGTCCAAGTAAAGAATTGAAGCCTTTGATTCGAAGTGTCTTTGTCGGTATCGTACAACATTTCCCACTATGAAGCATGTCAAAGGGGCCACCTACTCCTCAGCACCATCGCTCCTTGAACCCCACGATTATCACGCGCAGCCAACCTCGTCCTTCGCTCCCCCGCCTACTCCTCTTGGAATGCATTTGAAAACGTCCTGTTTCCCTCGCGGTTGCAGCAACCCGTCCGTAGCAACGAAGTTCAAATCAGCTACCACACAGCCCCTCATGTCGCCTTATTCTTCTGCTCCAGGTGCCATGCCATCACCTTCTCGAACACCCCCTTCCCGCCCGTCTCAATCGATTCCCCGTGGCAGGGCACAATGGCATCGAAATCCCACCCGGCGATCTTCGCAATACTGTCATTGAACCTCGGCCGATCATCCTTCGACGCGCCGTACCACAGAAATCGCTTCTGCCACGTCGCAGCCCCGTGCGTCGTGTTGATGGCGTTGAACAGCTTCGTCAGCAGCCCCGTCGTGGCCCAATCGCCTGACTTGGAGAATTGCTCGTGCGCGGGCAAGTTGAACAGCAGATCGCCCTCAATCAGCGTGCGCGACGGCCGATGGTTGAAGACGAGCTCCTTGTTGATGTGCACGTCGACGTACTCGGCATCGAACTCGGCGTCAAACTCGGCGTCGACGCTCCAGTCGTCGCGCTTGCCGGCCGCGTAGAGCTTCCAGTTCTCCGGAGGGATTTTGAAGTAGTTTTGCTTGTCGCGGTGAGCGGGCAGGGTCTCAGGTGCGAGCACGCGCGCTTCTGGCCACGCTTTGTGCCAGTTCTCCAGGAAGATGTGGTGTTCCTGGTCGAGTGCGGCGAGGTAGCGGACGTTGGTCGAGCCGAGCTGCTCCTGCATCTGCTGCTTGACGGTTTCGGTGAGGGCGACGGGGGAGAAGACGGCGAGGGCACCGGAGCGCAGTCTGACCACGGTGCCGCGGCCGCCGATCTTGATGCGGCCGAAGCGGTAGAAGGGCGTGCTGCAGGTGAGGATGGCGGGAGCGAGGCGACGAAAGACCATGCATTGCTCCGGGTTGGAGGGGATCAGGGTGGAGGCTGAGGACGCCATATTGGTTGGTTTGAGGGTGAAATTTCTTGATTTTCGTGTATTGGTAGATTGAGGAAGATGTAATGGAGTTGGACGATGCCGATGGAGGTTGATCTCAGAAGACGAAAGATAGTCGACGGACGATGCTTTGGCTTGGTCAGCTTACCAAGGCTCGGATGCTCCAGAGGTCGCCGAGGTTTGAAGTATTTATGTACGGACGTACGATTGTTATGAAGCGGCAGTTGGTTCACATGAAGCCGACGAGATCCATGTCGTTTGCTCGGTTGTTGCAGTGGCGCTTCGAGTGGCGACGTCACAATCCTCGGTCTCGCCGAGTCCATGTCGAATCGGATCCAAACCGCCTCGAACGTTCCGCTCGTCGCCGAGTTTCGGTCGCGACTCGGACCGTACCGCTATGCGAACCTCACGTTTTGAGATGCATCTTGCATGAGCATCGTCTTATCCGACTAGAAGACCGTTATGGCTTCACCCTTTGCGTTCAGACGACTTCTTCGTCTTCCACCCTCACTCCGCCGCAGCTTCTGGTCGACAGCTTCCCCGCCTCCGCCTTCAAACCCCGAGATATTTGATGTCGTTTGCGTTGGCGGCGGGCCCGCTGGACTGTCTCTCGCCTCTGCCCTACGCTCAAACCCCTCGACATCAGGACTGCGAATCGCACTTATCGATGGTCAGGATCTCACGACATGTATAACAGGGAATGATCCGAGCGACTACTCGAACAGATGTTCGTCTCTGACACCAGCATCTGTCAAGTTCTTAAGAGACACCGGGGCTTGGGATCATGTCGATGCTGCAAGAACACAGCCGTACCATGGGATGCAGGTGTGGGACGGGGTGAGCGGAAGCAAGATATCATTCGATCCTCTGGATGCGAAGAGTGGGGCTTTCGGGGGAGGGATAATAGATGCGGTGGCGGATATGATACCGGGGAGTGCGTTCGGGACCAGCGCGAGAGGAAATGGGCAGGATGGTGTGGTCGCGACGATGTGCGAGAACACAAACTTGACTTCGGCGTTACTGCAGCATTTGAAAGGTGTTGGTGGGGTCGAAATGCTTGACAAAACGAAGGTCTCGTCTATTGAACTGGGCCCGGAGCCTGAGAACGAAGAATCGCTCGACCTGTCGCAATGGCCAATCGTCAACCTGCCTGGCTCTCGCCAACTGGCTGCTAGGTTACTCATCGGTGCAGACGGCGCGAACAGCCCCGTGCGGAATTTCGCAGACATTCCGAGCCACGGATGGGACTACGATCAACACGGCGTCGTCGCCACGCTAAACCTCGACCGCCCCTTCACAGCAGGAGAGCTTCGAACAGCATACCAGCGCTTCCTTCCCACAGGACCCATCGCACTCCTGCCTCTCCCCAATAACAAAGCCAGCCTGGTCTGGAGTATCTCCACCCCTTTCGCCACCAAACTGAAATCACTCCCACCCTCCACCCTCACGACCCTCATCAACGCCGCCCTCCGACTCTCGCAACCCGACCTCGACTACCTCCTCAAAAATGCCTCGACCATCAATATCGAAGACGAAATCTCCTGGCGTATCCCCCACACCTCCCCCGCCACTACCGGCCAACCCCTTGACCTCCCAACCGTGACCTCCATCCAAGAAGCCACCACCGCTTCCTTTCCGCTCCGCCTCCGTCACGCCTCCACCTACACATCGCACCGCACTGCCCTACTTGGCGACGCGGCTCATACGATCCACCCTCTCGCAGGCCAGGGCCTCAACCTCGGCCTCGCCGATTCCCTGGCGCTGGCTTCGCGCATCGCGTACGGGCTCGAGCACGGCATGGATATTGGGACGTGCTGGTGTTTAGACGATTATAACGCGGATCGTTGGGGGAAGAACAATGCGGTGATGGGCGTGTGCGATAAGCTGCAGAAGGTGTACTCGGCGGAGAGCGGGCCGGTGGTCTGGGGGAGGAGTTTGGGGCTGGACGTTATTGAGAAGTTGGGGGGTTTGAAGGGGCAGCTTATGAGGGGGGCTGGCGGATAAGCGTAATGAAGTGTGAGTTAAGCGAGAGGTTATTGATTTGAGATGATGTATACACCAGAGATACCAACCAGACCATCCATCCCCATCCGTTGCCTTGGACCCCGCATTATCTCCCTCGAGCCAAAGCGTTGAAGAGCCGTCGTCCGCCTATGGACCAGTCGTGTACTTGGGCGGTATGTGCGTTGGCTCACTGCTTCTGACTGGTAGTCTATTCAGGGAGAACAGACTATTGTCGTCTCCAGTCGCCGCCTCGCCCTCACCCTTGCCTTCGCCCGCTTTCGTCCCTGGTGCAATCGATGTCTGACGATCCTTCCCTCTCTTGCTGATGTCCTTGACGTTGCGCAGTACATCACCCACTGCCTTCGCAGGTTTAGTCTTGAGTGAGACCTTCCTGATTCTTGAAGTTCTGAAAGTCTTGGGGGGGTGTGGGTTGGGAGGAGGGCGGTTAGGGTTGTCGGGATCGGGGCCGGCCTGATGGGTGATCTGGCGGTGTTCCCATAGCATCGATATACTGTTTCAGGGTCAGCCTTGAGTTAATTGTTCAGTCAGGACGTGCGTACCGTTCTTGCAAACAGATAAAAATCCCTTTCTTCACGGTATGCTTTCTTTAATAAGACCGCCGAAGATGCGGCCTCCTGGTCGACGGGGGTCTTGTCTTCCGTGCGGACGAACTTGCCCTTTACTTCCTCCTCGATGAAGTCGCCTGTGCTCACTTCTAATTTGTCGGGGTCTCCCTCGAATCATCGGTCGTTGGGCTTCAAGTTCTTGCCTTCGTCCTCCTCCGTTCGGCGTCGGAGTCGTGGCCCTCCCATGGCCCCGACTTGACGGTCTGCCTCGTAGTCAGTACGGCACCGCAGTGTTCAGCAACGAGTTGCGGCTCACCGGTCGGTTCTTCTCCACGAGCTGCGGAGCGATTGTCTCCTTCTTTTTGACGCCCGTCATGCTAATTGAATGTATTACTGACGTGGATGGCTTGACGTGGATGGCTTGAGGAGGAGGATTGATGAAGAAGAAAGAGTTTAAGATAGAGATGGGAAGGACGTATGACGAAAGAGTTGCGCTCAGACCAACTTCTAGGTCTCTAATTGGTATCCAACTTCACATCACAAACACCGACCTTCAGACCACCCTCCGCCAGGCGCAATTCGTATAGAGGGCACCTCGACGCTGCGACCCAATTCAACGGTCGGCACAATCATTCACTGTGCGAAAGCGAAGCGAACAAGATCTCAGCAGCACTTTCTCGAAATCTGTTCGCTGACCATGTTGTTCTCAGGAGAAACGCTCAAAGCTTCGGACACCGGTATGCACCTCTTCAACCCTTTGCAGCGCCATGGAAAACTCTCCCTTCAGCAAGCTGCCGGCGGAGCTACGCAGCGAGATCTACGAGCGTGTGCTCGTAGAACCAGAGTTTATCGACGCCACTGCCGACCACGAGACCAGTGAGAGAGGTTGGGGTCTTTTGACATCGGGCGGAGATGCCACTCAAATGATGTTCAGACGCTTCAAAGGCGCCACAATCGAAAAGCTCGCTCTCACCTTCACTTGCAAGGCGATACGACACGAATGTGCCAATCTGTACTGGTCTCTCAACACCTTCAAAATGCTCAAACTGATGAGAAAAACGTGCGATGAAAGGCTTGGGCCGGGCACTCACCTTGCAATGCTTCGTGCAACTATCGGCCACCAGAACTCAAAGTATCTGCGCAAAATTGTCGTCACAATTCGTGACGGCTACATTTGTCAAATGGACGATCGCGCATGGATGCATCTCCGCGCTGCCCAGAGGAAAATTGAGGTTGAGTCTCAGAAACACCCTCTCTGCGATTTCAATCTGCATTTTCCATCCGACAGCAAGACATCGAGATTCACAATCAGCATAGATGCGCGGGATCCTGGCAAGTCCTGGGACAGAGCCATAGCCGCCGCTATCGCCACCGTACGTCATCTCATCAAGGAATCGGAATTGAACGAGGCCGACGAACTCTGCAAATTGTTTTTGGGCGAGATGCTCATACTGTTGGGAGCTCACCGGGACTTGACAGATGAGCACCTCGAATAACTTCTGTGCATCAAAGGTCTTGGTTGAAGGCTTGGAAGGATCGATCGTTACCTGGAACATGTCCAGGAAAGTCTCAGGCTGTTCGGAATGTCTAAAGACGAGGTGATCGCCGTGATGGGGCGGATAAGAGAGCAACGCAGCGCGGCGAACGACCATCGGCCCGCGTAAGCTGCATCGCATGAACGATCGAGAGCCACTCTCTCTTCGAAGAGCATCGTGCAAGAAGCAACGTTCGCTTCTCAACGCGTGCGAGGTGGGGCTTCCAGACGAGCGCAGGGTTTTGTCGAAGATTCATTCAGACGCAAATGGCGTAGCTGGCAGGGCGGGCACTTTGAGAGTCAGCATCAAGAAGGTTTTGGCGATGGTAAATTGGCGGTTCGGAGGAGCGTGTCCTGCCTTTTCGGTTTTTCTTGTTTGCAGGTACGCCCCTATCAACGGAGCGTGGCATGCTTTTCTTCTGCCTCGTTCACTACTTTCTCACTCCCCAGGTATGTTTCACTGCTTGAGTTCATGACAATCTCAAGGACTCTGGAGATGAAGAAGGCCGCTTGACAAGATCGCGTAGTGACAATTTGGGTTTGCGCCCTTACATTTCGGGCTGATGGCATGGCGGAAATGAGACTGTCATGGCATTGCAATGCGCTCCTGATCATCCGTGTTCATCTTCAGTAGGCCCAGGGCATCCATCCATTTCTGCGTCAAGGTATTGGAACTTGCACCAAAAGCAGTATTGGTGCGTGCTCCTCAACTCGCCCACAATCCTTTCCAGACGCTCCGCAAACGGAACAGATTCGAACTCTTCAAGTTTGGTATCCTCATCATCCAGTTGATCGGCACGCTTGTCGAACGCTGGGGCATTCTCCTCTCCGTCAGAGTCCGCTTCATCGTTACGCGTGGACAGGGAATTGTTGAGCTCACGACGCATCTTGCGCTCGTACTCTTTCTCCAGGCGCTGCCGTAAAAGCGGACGATAGAGCACATTCACGTCTTGAAGTCTTCTCGACTTGGGCTTCTTCCCATCTTCCGCCTTCGCCTTCGCCTCCATGCCCTCACTATCACCAGCTTCACCCTTCCCCTCCTCCAGCCCCTCCAGCACCTTCATCGCCCCCCAACACTGCCCCTCCGCCTTCTTCTCCTCCCTTTCCACCCGATTCCTCTCCCGAAACTCATCCATACCAACCTTCTGCCGTTTTCCCACCTCCCCCATCTCCTCCGCCGCCTCCCTCACCTTCCGCTTGTTCTCGCTCTCCATCCCAATACCGCCGCGATCGTCCTTCATCGCCACCTCGACGGGCCGCGTGCGCCCATCTGCGCTCTTCCCCAACGCACCCCCCCTGAACCCCATTTTCGCCATCATCTTGGCGCCCTTGTTGGTGGTTGCGTCGAGCTCGGTGGCGAGGCCGGTTTCGCGCGCCGCGGCCTCATTGGCTGTGCGCTCCGCTTTGGAGGGAATGCGGGCGCTTTCGGCGGCTTCTCTCTTCTGGCGCTGGGAGCGTTGGAGTGAGGTTTCTTTGATCTTGGTTGAGGTCGTGTCCGGGATTACCATGGAGAGGTAGTCGTCTTCTTCGGATTCTTCTGCTTGAGTGGCCATTTTGGGCAGGTATATGTTAGACGATTGTCTCAATTCAAATTGGCGGGACTCTGGCCGCGCCTCTGCTCTGAAGTTGTTGCAACCGCCTAACCGTGTGTGTTCTATGCATGTACTGATTGTGAAGCGAGAGGCGAGCTCTGAGCTTGTGCCTCAGGCACTCAACCTGGATCGACATATCTGTTCTTGCGACCGTTGCACTAAGGTACCTCGTACATTGGATTGCTAACGCTGATACTGCGCTATCTCACACCGTGGTGCCGTGGCAAGACTCAAGAGTGCTACCATACTTTCTTTGACCTGTATTGCAAAGTGTTATTACTGTCAGCATGCGAGCCTGGCTCCCCTGGCTGGTTCCTGCAGCAAACGCGGGATGAAGTCGGAGTGAAATGGTGATCAATTTAGCCGAAGATTAAGCGCTGATTTATGCAGCTTTTACAAAGCTCGTAAAGACGTCCAAAATCTGGAGTTAACGCAAGGGCGCTCCTCGGCATCTGCTTGATTGGCCGCTCTGAGTTTTGATGATGGAAGGAATCCCAGCTAATCGCCGTGAGGGGTTTGGTGGGGACCAGGAGGGAACGAAGAGTATAAGACCGCTCTGAGCTCTCTAGAAGTCCGCCTTTTCCTCCTTTCCTCAACTCAATAGCAACCTCAACTCGAGTCATCAAGCTCAAACAACTTCGGAACTTTCACAATGGCACCCAAGATCGCTATCGTCTACGTACGTCCCATGCCAGTGGCTGCGAATCGCTGAGACCCGAAGCTCCACCGTCGAGGACCCCACGCTGACTTCTTCGACCGATTGCAGTACTCGATGTACGGCCACATCAAGGCCATGGCCGACGCGGAAGCCAAGGGCATCAAAGAGGCCGGCGGCACCGTCGACATGTACCAGATCCCCGAAACCCTGCCGCAAGAGGTGCTCACCAAGATGCACGCCCCGGCCAAGGACACGAGCATCCCCACCCTCGACGACCCCAAGACTTTGGAGCAGTACGACGCCTTCCTGATGGGCATCCCGACGCGCTACGGCAACTTCCCCGACCAGTGGAAGGCCTTCTGGGATAAGACGGGCGGGCAGTGGCAGTCGGGCGGCTACTGGGGCAAGTATGCCGGCCTGTTCGTCAGCACCGCGTCGCAGGGCGGCGGGCAGGAGAGCACCGCGCTCGCGGCCATGTCCACGCTGGCTCATCACGGCATCATCTACGTCCCGCTGGGCTACAAGACCACCTTTGGTCTGTTGACGGACCTGAGCGAGGCCCGCGGTGGTTCCGCTTGGGGCGCCGGTACCTTCTCGGTGAGTCGCTTTGGTACAGACATTCTGGCACGACAAGCACGCGGCTGACAATGATGTTTTCTGTAGGCCGGTGATGGCTCGCGCATGCCTTCTGAGAAGGAGCTCTCCGTCGCGATGGAGCAGGGCAAGGCCTTCTTCAACCACCTCAACAAGGTCAATTTTGCGTGACTGGCCGACGGAACGACGAGCGCGGCGAAGGAGGAGCCGAAGCAAGCTGGTCCCGCTGCGAATGGTGGCGCTGCCGACGGTCAACAGCAGAAGTCTACCGAGCAAGGCCAACAGCAACAGACTTCGACGTCGCCGGAGGCGAAAGACGAGAACAAGAGTGAGGGGCCTTGCGGGCTGCCGATCAAATGCACGGTGGCTTGATGCGCTTACGTTAGATACCTTGAATGAGAAGACCAATGTTTTGGATGGCATTGGAGTTTTACACAGGATTTTTTGTCCCTCGACCGACCCAATTGAGAAGCTCATCGGCGCTGCAGTGAGCACCATTGCTCGTACGTCCCTGGTTAGTGACCCCGATTTCTGCTGAAAGGTTTTAGATGCAATCCAAACGCAGCCTCTTTCGCTGCGCGCTCTGCGCAGCTGCTCAAGCTTCTCCTTTCCTCCGAGTCTTCGCGGCCCTTCCTGCTCCATTTCCTCTTGGATCTCGTGCACGTCGCGGAGTAACCCTGATGAGCGGTTCACGTATAACGCGGGCTAAACAGAGTTACCTGCTCGCTGCGTCCGCTGCTCGGAGCTTTTTAACGCATTCTTCTCGCGCGCGCCATTTTTCGCTCTCCAGGCTAGCCGATTGTCTCTTCTCCACAGCCTTCCGAAGCATTTTCACGGCCTGAAAGACCAACCGCAGTCTGCTGTGTCCCGATCCCTTCAGCTTGTCCAACTTGCCTGACTTTTCACTGTCCTCCAAGACCAATACGCATGATCCTAGTGAGCCGAAGAGTTTGTATGCAGCTTTTATGTCGGCTCGAGGTTGTGGGTCGGAAGGTACAGTGCCTTCTTTGAACCTGAAGTCAAAGCTTCGCACATTGATGACAATAGAAGCGAGTATGGGAGTGAGCCCCTCGATGAAGCCCACTGGGTAGCTGACTTCCAGTGTCACTTTGCAGCTTGTCAGGGCAGCAGCCTCGATTCTCATGTTGATTAGGCTGGCCATAATGGTGGATGTAGAGGGACCCTCGGGGTAGCTTCCTGCAACTCGGACGTCGCGCAGCGCTGCTGTGTTCTTTTGCCCGATCTTTGCCCTCAGTAGACCGATCGCGCTGCGGAAACTGATGAATGCGTCGATCCAACTGAAGTCGCTGGGACTGAAGTCGAAGACAAATGCGTTGACGAAGTAGTAGATCTCGCGACTCTCTTTGTCGACCTGGCTACAGGTCTCCGCTAGAGCGAGCGCGCAAGGTCTGTTGGTGAACGCGAGGAAGATCGATGGTCCCAGATCTGAAGTGGCGCCATGTCCCCATACGAATGGGTTTTCGTCCTTAAGCGCCAGTGTAGATGTGATTGCGGATCTCCGCAGGAATTTTGGCGAAGGGAGAGTTATTCATGGCTGAAGTAGATGCTGCTGCTGCCGTTGCTGCAGTCGTAGGGCACCGAGGAAGGCTCAAGTGTGTTCGAAGTGCAGCGTCCTTGCCGCGCGTGGCAGGAGCGAAGTGAAGGTGTGAGTGGCTCTCGGTGCTTGCGTTTGAAAGCCTGAGGAATCCGTGGGCCGCATGGGGATGCGGGTCGCTGAGACGATGAGATGAGATCAGGAGCAGCGTGAGAATGGAAAGACATACGGAGTGGGCGCAAAGTGGTGGCCCCGGGTAAGGTACAGTACGCACTCAAGCACCAATAGACTCTCCCAGTTCATGGATCCTAGCGACATCTCCATTCACTTATCACCACACATCGCTTCGGCAGCAGTGGTTCACTAGCAGCGCATCCATGCCTGACATCAATGACGTCCATGGATTGAGGGTAATTTACCTCACTATCGTGCACTTCTGTGGAGGCCGGCTCTGGATTTGGATCGATATCCTCTTCGCTTTGGCAAAAAATCATTCTCCTCATGGGTGACCATGTTGCCCTTCTTGGACAACTCTTGGGAATGCTCGGAATTTTATGAGAGACCCACGACGACTCAGTATTATTATCAATGGGGAAGAGAAGAAGACGACGTCTCGAATGCTGCCCGCCACCCGCCAACCCTGACGTCTGAAGTCGCCAGAAAGCTCGGCCCCACCCGAACCTGCTCTTGCCCCACTTGGCCCGAGAGCTGCCTCCAGACCCATGAACGACACCCGCGCAACCGTTGGCCTGCCATTCAGTCTCATAACCACTATACATCAGACCTCCCACCCTCGCAATCATGGCCGACCCCTTCGATGCCGCGCTGTAAGTACCCGTTCCCCACCAAACAATTCTCATACGGCCCCCAATCTAACCTCATGCCTAGCGACCTTCTCCGCCGTCTTCCTCCCTCCTCGACCCAAAACAACCTCAACGGCATCATTTCCCTCCGCCCGGACCTCGAAGAAGACCTCCTCTCCTCAGTCGACGTCGCATTAACCGCTAAATTGTGCCCCAAAACCGGCCGCGACTACCTCTGCTGCGACTACAACCGCGACGGCAACTCGTACCGCTCGCCATGGAGCAACGAGTTCACACCGGCGATCGAGCCGGACGACGCGGCGGATCTGATCCCCCACGGGCGCGTGCGGCGCATGGAAGAGAGCCTCAACAGTGCCGTCGACGTGTACCGCGAGCTCTACTACGAGGGCGGGATCAGCAGCGCATACTTGTGGGCGCTGGACGAGGGGTTCGCGGGGGTGGTGCTGTTCAAGAAGGGCACGTCGGGGGGCGGGAGTGGGGGGAAAGGCGGCTGGGACAGCATCCATGTGCTCGAGGTGGGCGAGGCGGCGACGAAGCGGTCGGCGCACTATAAGCTGACGTCGACGGTGATTCTGGACCTGGGGCTGCAGAGCGCGGCGGTGGATCGACTGGATCTGGCGGGCAACTTGACAAGACAGACGCAGCAGGATTTGCCGCTCGGAGGGTTGAGGGACGCGGAGGTGGAGAAGGGGCATGTGGGGAACATTGGGCGGATGGTGGAGGACATGGAGACGCGGATGCGAAATCTGTTGTCCGAGGTGTACTTTGGGAAGGCGAGGGATGTGGTGGGGGATTTGCGGAGTATCCAGCCACTGAGCGAGGCGGAGAAAGAGAAGTCGACGCAGAGGGAGGCGATCAGCAAGATGAATCGAGGGTGAGGAAAAGAAGACATCCATTGATACAGTACGACAAAAGAATACCACGACCATACACAGCCAGTCAGCTCAAACTCATTTTCGGGCCCGGTCAAGGCAACGGAATTGGAGGTTCGAGGCGGCGAGTTGCTGCAACGAGTTCTAGCCAAGCTGCATTGGCCCAAAGCAGAGGCGATGCCTTCCACGCGCTGCAGACGTTGAGCCGACCGAAGAACTTTCCAATCAAGTCCGTCCCTTTGATACATGGAAATCTCTTTCAAACGAGACGTGGGCTCCCTCCCTCTTAATCTCAACTACACTAATGGTCTGGCTTGCGCGAGCGTTCTGCAACGGGTCGTGAATCAGCTACCTACTAACGGTCAGGCTTGTCGCACTCCAAAAAACGCTACCAAGGTGACTGACTCGCGCATTGTAGAAAGCTGAATGTTGGCCAACAGTTCCGCCATGCCCTGGCATCCAGCAAGCACCTCGCACTCCAAGGTCTCGTACAGAACTGACGTCAGCGGCACGCGGACCCCACGCGAGCACAGCTCCAGTTATCAAGCTCGCCGGTTCCAGCCTTGCCAGCTTTGAGCTCCACCTCCACAATACCTTAAACCGTATCTTCGAGCCCAACAGCCGTTGCAGATCTTCAAACATCTGACTGGTCGTGGAGATAAGTGGTAAGTCAGCAGCGCCTCATGAATAGACCAACATGTCTTGGAATGTGCAGCTAACACGCCATTCAGCGCAACAGCAGTGGCCCCCAATGGCACCCCTCTTCCCAGCAACCAGCACCTTGAGTGCCACCTTCGGCCACGCCACGCCATACAATTTCAAAGGCTGCAATGCAAGCGTGGAGCAGCGGACGCCATGGGAAGCGCGCGCCGAGCTTTATCCCAGCTGGAACGTCGCCGAGGACGCAAAGGAGAAGACGAAGGAGCTCTCGAATGAGGCCGTGAAGGAGTTCGAGAAGGCGTCTCACGCCGCGCAGGCGACGGCGGGAAAGATTGAGCTGCATAGCCCCAAGTACTATGCCGTGAGTTCGAGTCGCATCTCGCATGCCCCGCAGTCGCAGGAGAAGTACTGACACATCCCCAGGCCTGCACTTTTGGCGGGTTGATGGCTTGTGGCGCCACGCACTGGGCCGTCACGCCGCTCGACCTGGTCAAGTGTCGGCGCCAAGTCGACGGCGCGCTGTATAAGGGCAACGTGGATGGATGGCGCAAGATCATGGCCTCGGACGGGCTTCGCGGCATTTACACAGGCGGCGCGCCGACCTTCTTCGGCTACAGCGTGCAGGGCGCGCTCAAATACGGCTGCTACGAGTGGTTCAAGCAGTTCTACTCCGATGCCGTTGGGCCGGAGAACGCGCAGAAGTACAAGACCTGGGTCTTCTTGGCCGGGTCCGCGTCGGCGGAGTTCTTCGCGGATATTGGGCTTTGTCCGTTCGAGGCCGTCAAAGTGCGGAATCAAACGAGTATGCCCCCGTACTCCAAGGGGGCGTTCGATGGAATCCGCAAGATTGTTGGCGAGGAGGGTGTTGCTGGGTGAGTTTGCCGATATTGTATTCCTGTACTCGAAGCTGATGAAGAGCGAAGCCTCTACAAGGGCATCACCCCTTTGTGGGGTCGCCAGATCCCCTACACGATGATGAAATTCGCGTCCTTCGAGACCATCGTCGAGCAGATGTATCTCCGTCTTCCAGGCCAAAAGTCCGACTACGGCACTGCCGCACAGACTGGTGTCGCCTTCAGTGGTGGCTATTTGGCCGGTATCCTCTGCGCAATTGTAAGCTTGTCCAGTATCCTGTCGCCAAGGCTTTGTTAACACCGGTATCCCAGGTCTCACACCCCGCCGACGTGATGGTCAGCAAGCTCAACACCGGCCGCAAGGCCGGCGAAAGCTTCGGCGGCGCAATGGGAAGGATCTACAAGGACATTGGGTTTGGCGGCCTCTGGAATGGTCTGCCTGTGCGGTATGCTTTACCTTTTCCCAAGTGCCCTGAGCTGAATGCAAAGCTGATGTTGGATTGCAGCATCGTGATGATCGGCACATTGACTGGCCTGCAATGGCTCATCTACGATTCTTTCAAGCTCTTCATGGGTCTGCCGACGACGGGTGGTGCGCCGCCGCCAGAGAAGCAAGAGAAGTCGTAGACGTCACGCCTCATGTTAACGCTGAGGTTGTGAATAAGATTGATTCGAGAGTGGAAGCCATTCCAATTCTGGTCATGCGCTTGATCGATCTCCCGAACGATGCCGAGACGGAAGTCGGAGAAGAGAATGCTGTACTTATGGCGTTTGTAGGAGATTGGTGTAAGATGAGACGTTTTGATTTGTACTTCCTGACTTCATGCTCGATCCCTTATCGCCCTATCAGCCTTGGCATCGCGTGGCCCGCAACCTTGACGGCTGACCTCACCTTTCACCAACCTCCACATTCTCACCCGCATGCAAAAAGAAAAGCGCCGCCAAAAGCAAAAACACGACGCACGAAGTGCACACAGCCGACAGAAGAAAAGCGTTTTTTCGCGTTTGCGGCAAGATCGCCTCCATTAGTCCACGGAGCGTACGTCATCCTGGAACGCGTCAGTCCCTCCTGCAGCGAAACGGCAGGAGGTGGACGTATAGGTAGGTGCAGGCCCGGCTCTCTCGTACTTCTCTCTGCTTCTTGCTCAACTGCACTCCTGCACCTCTATCTCCCTCCAATCTCTCACCCTCTGCACCACCCATCCGCATAATCTCTCTGATCGATCCAACCAACCACCGTCCAACAAACGCAAGATGAACAACGACGTCCACTCTACCGGCCGCGGCGGTACGCAAATCCCGCCTCCTTTCTCCCACAGACAGACCCCTAACCCACCCTCCAGGCGCCGGCAACATCGGCCAAGGCGAAGGAACGTACGTCCCCCACCCCGCCACCCCGCCCTCCCCAAAACGAACCCCTCGCTCACACAACCTCCCAGCTACTCCGACGCCTCCCTCCTGCGCTCGCAACACCCGCAAGGCACCTCGGAACCCATCACCTCCCCACCCACCACAATCACCAACCCTCCGCACACTTCGCCCTCCACCGGCCGCGGCGGCGCCGGCAACATCGCCACCCCACCCCCGACCTACCACTCCACCGCGCACAACCCACCCGGCAGCAACGCGGCCGTGCCCGCCACGACGTTCGACGAGATCCCGGAGGTGGCGTCGGCGTCGGGGGAAAAGGGTGACTTTTTCACTGGGCGCGGTGGACAGGGGAATGTGCATCGCGAGGAGTTTGGCGGGCATAGTAAGCCGGTGAAGGAGGGGGGCAAGGAGGGTCTGGTGGAGAAGATTAAGCATAAGGTTGGGTTGGATAAGGAGAAGGGTGAGAAGGCTTAGAGCGGGTTTTGGGGAGGTGGCTGCTGTGGGCGTTGGGTTCAGGGAAGGGCGACGTGCTCAGGACAGGACCTCTGCCCGGTCGGAGGGTTTCACAGCGCAGTAATGGCGACGTGGGCAGACGATCAGGTTTCCCAGGGGTAGCAAGAATACTACCGATCAACGGATTGCTCTGCTCAGAGAACCAAGGTATCAAACCACCCCAAGCGCCCCTCCACTCCCGTGCCTCTGTTGTCGAAGTGTCACGGAAATGCAAGCATTGGTATCTCCAGCCCTCAGGTGCCTAGATTACAATAAAAAAAGGCCCGATCCCTTGCCCCAACGCCGTTAACCACTGGCAACCCACCTAAGCCACCCCATCCCCCTTTCCCTCTCCCCCCTCCCGCTCCGTCTGCGAGCCCGCCCCACGCCCCATCTCCCGCCACTGCCACTCCAGGAGCACGGGCAGGAAATGCCACAGGTCGAAGTCCGGCCACAGACACTCGAGGAAGCGTATCCGCGTCCGCTCGTGCGCCTGCCAGAGCATGAAGTCGCTCAGCCGGCACACGCCCGAGGTACGCACGAGGAGGTCCAGGGGCGGACAGGGCGCGGTGTAGGTGTTTGCGGTGAGAGTGGCGGGGGTGATGGTTTCGGGATCGGGGAGATTGATAGGATTGGAGGTTTTGGCGGTGAGCGGGGTGGGCGTTGTGGGTTTGAGGACGGGAGAGGGGGAGTGCGAGGTCGCGGCGCTAGAGGCAGGGGGTGGGGGTGAGGTGGTGGAGGCCGAGGTTTCGCGGTCGTGGTCTTCGGACGCGGACGTGGTGGAGGCGGCGTCGTCGGAGTTGGTGTTGGAGGGCGAATCGGTGTCGGAGGTCACGACGCTGCCGTCTTCGCGCGTGAAGGTCAGAGGTCCCGTGCGCAGGGGCCGGGCATTCCGCGCGCCGGGCTGCGTGTCGCCGGCCTCGCCGTCTTCTGCCACGCTCGAGAGCTTGCGGCTCCGGATGCTATGCTGGATATGGCTCTCACTAAAAGACCGTGGCGCGCCGCGGGCGCTCTTCTCCGACGTCGCCGGCGCGGGCACCTCGCTGTACTCGCGCACGGTCTCTCGGATGCTGTACGTGATCTCCTCTCGGCTGGTGTAGGGGAAGCAGACGTTAAGCACAGCGCTACGGTTCCCGGCCGTCATCTCACTCGCGCGGTCGATCTGCGCTAACACGTCTTCGCGGACGAGCGAGCGGTCGCCCAGCACGCGGACCGCGGCGCCGTAGCGCTCGAACAGCTCGCCGTGCTGCGCCATTTGCACCAGACGCGTCTTGGCCATGTCCATCAGGCCGTCGACCTCGTATTTGCTGCGCTTGAAGTTCTCGATGGAGAAGGCGTAGATGGTGACGCATTTGACGCCGCTCTTGTAGCAGACCTCGAGGATGCGCGCGAGGGCTTCGAAGCCCAGGTGGTGGCCCTCGACCGTCTCGAGGTGGTGTTCGCGGGCGTAGCGTCGGTTGCCGTCCATAACGAAGGCGATGTGCTGCGGGATGGGGCCCTGTTTGAGGGAGCCCACGAGGGTGTCGCGGAGGTGTTGAAGGACATATTCGATGGGCGGAAGGGAGAGGAGCCAGCGGCGGAGTGAAGCGGTCGTGTCGTTAGACATGGTTGCGGTTGTGGAGTTTCGAGGAGGGCGGTGGTATGGGTATGGATGGAGGGGACTCTGTAATGACAGACGGAGGAGCGCTGTACAGTCGTGCGTAGGATGGTGTCGTCACATTAGATGCAGCATGGCGGAAGAAGCAGAAGTAACAGAAGAAGAGGCTTGCGCGGCGATGATGAGGTTGCGGCGAGCCAAGTCCGGCGTGCGAGCCGTATACGTCGGTGCCTTGGAACGAGGTCGGACTGTCAGAAGCTGAGCCACGACCGTGTCGCGGGTCTCAGCCACGCGTGCGCGCGCGCGCGCGCCAGAGCCGATGCGCAGACCCGTGCCGAGCATTGGCCCTGGCATGTAGGGCTGAATAACGTCATTTCCAAGATCACCGCAGTGACGGAAATTGTACGAGTACGGCATGAGGTCAAAAAAGTAGACAGCCAGTCTCTTTGAAAGGCTTCATCAGATGTCCGAGTCAGCTCGCAAGTGCTCAGAGATTTGAATGTCACACTGGGACGAAACATGCATGCACAGAGACTATTTTCAACCATTTCGTACCCACAAGTATGGACAAGCGTCAAGAGACAGGCAACAGCGTAAACCCAGAAGCCTCTCCATTCCTTCGCACTTCCTTGTCCAGACAGCTCCTCAATGTCCGAGGTCATCCAAAACTGTACTCCCGCTACCCCAAGACAAAGAAAAGAGGTATCTCAGGCCATCCGTTCATAAGTCATCCGGTTTTCCCAAGCAAAGCATCCCGTTCCAAAGCAGACGGATCTTCTCCCAGGCAAAACATCCCTTCCCCAGTCGTGCGGCAACTTCAACCGACCCCAAAGCAGTGTTTCTCAGAAAACATGCTCTACCCACCCTCCCCAGCAGCAAGAGTAAATCCCCCCTCCCTCATCAACCTGCGTACTAAGCCTGCACAACATCAGGAAACAGGGAGAAAATTCGGTGATGCGTCCGAGTTCCAGTGTCGCGCAGCCCTTCAAGCGTAATGGGACCGCTCAGCCTCGTTGGACAGCAGCTGGCGGCGGGCGTAGGAAAGCTGGCATAGGTCGTGTCAGTAAAAGCGAAGAAATACACGGAAAGGGAAACATGTCAGCAAAAACGCACCTTATCCTGCGTCTTGGCCAAAATTGAATGCTTCGCAATCACCGCGCGGATCTCGTCGCTCTCATTCTCCAGCATCACCACCTCGCACTGCTGCGGCAACCACCTTAGAATATCGAACCCGTTCACGTACACGATCGTGGAGCTGCTGTTGGCCAGTCCGTCAGGTCCGGGTAGCGTGAAGGGCGCGAAGATGACAAACTTGCGCAGCCCGCTGCAGTAGCGCAGCGACAGGCGCACGACCTCGGAGAAGCGCTCGAGGATGTCGGCGTAGCTGTTCATGGTCAGTTCGACCCACTTGATATGGCGACGCGAGCGTTGGTGCAGTGCCGAGAGGGTCGGAACCGCCGTGCTGAGGTTCAGTGTGAAAATATTCTCGCTGTAGAGCACGTCGCGCGCTTCTTTGTAGACGGTCTTGCTGACGCGGAGGAGGTTGTTGATCAGTGGGTCGGCGTCCTGGGGGTGGTACTCGCGGATCTTGTGGGGGTAGTTGGCGCTATGGGCGTGTGGGGCGGCGGTGCTGGACGTGGTGCTTGCGGTGGAGGACGAAGCGCTGTGGAGAGAGGGGCAGGTCTGAGGGCGATGGAAACCCGGGACGTTGAAGCGCGAGGCGTTGACGCGCAGGGTGCGTCGCGCGCGCAATCTCGTGTTGGTGGTCGGTCTGGTCACGGTCGAAGGCCCGGCCCCACCACTGCCCACGTTGGAAGCAGAACCAGCGGATTCTTCCTCGTCGCATGCCTCCTCCATGTCCTCCTCGTCCCTTGTTTTCCTCCTCGACAGCGCGATCTTGAACGGCCTCGTCAAACACGCGCGGTAAATTTCCAGACGGATCTCCGGCGGCAGCGACATGAGCGGGAACGGCCTCTCGTCTTCGCCCTTGAATCCTTCAACCTTCTCTCCAATCTTCACCTTCACATTCTCCTTCCCGTTCGATTTGTTTCCAGCACGCCCCTCGACATGCCCGTCCCCACATCCGCCTTCCTTCTGATCCGTCCCCATAATCCCCACCAACGCGTCCCAATCCTCCTCTCTCAGCCCCGCGCTCCCTTTCTCAAACCCAACCTCAACTCCACGCGGCACCGGACCACCCATAGCAGCAACGGCTGCATCGTCAATTGCAAGATCCCCCCGAATCCGCGCAGCACGCTGCCTCGTCGTGACGCCCGCAGCGTCCGTCCCCAAGTCCGAGCGCTTGTCCACACGGAACTTATTCGCGCGCGCCATCGTGTGACTCCTGCTCTTGGAAAGGCCGTGTGGTGTCGAGTGTGGTATCGGCGTTGCTCTCGCGTGGGTGGAAACGTCCCAAGACCCGTCCGAAACAGAACGACCGTTGCGCCCCCCGATCCAACTCCGCGCGTCAATTTCGCGCTCCCCTCAGCCTCGTGTCGAATACAAGAAATCGATGCCGACGGTGAGCGATATCCTCCGTGTCCCAATGTCCCCAACAAAGAAAATCTCTTCCTGCGACGGAGCGTCTGGTGTGGCGGTTTTGTGTCTATGGACGGCGAGCTTGGGAGCAAACTTGAACCCCACGAGGGGCAGGCGCGGGGAGGCGGACGCTCGGACGATGGACGGGAGGGCACGGCTTTGGGCGCGCGGGCTCGGCGGACTCCTAGGGGCGGACAGGACACGTGATGTTGACCTTGGCGGTTGGCGACGTCGAGGGTGTTGCGAGTGGGTTGAGGAAAGGTAATTATCGCGGTAGCGAGACTGAAGGAAAGGGGAAGTGCTGGATTTAATGTGCCGCGGAAGTCTGACGTCGATACAGATTCACTTTTCTCATTGCCCAATTTAAGCTCGAATTTCACTGGCGGGCAGCGTGGACATGTGATAGACGCACCGCCCGTGCTCGAAGAGGTGAGATGAGATCGCAAGAGTCCCAAGATCGCTAAAGGTATTACAAGGTAAAAGCACACGATTCCGTAGGAGAGACGAGAGCCCATGACCGCGCTCCGCTCCATATCGGCTCGCAGATGCATCTATCTTACATGCCCACGGACGCCGTTCGCGCCGCAACGTGCATAGCTCACAAACACCCTTCCGAAGACCACACACCAGACCCATGCTCGCGCACCGTCATGCCATCATATATTGCTCGAAGCTGCCTCTTTCCTTTCCTCGCTCTCTTCCCACTCTCCACACTTCGACGGTGCCCGAGCTGCATGCCCGAACCACGACGGCGAGTGAGCAACAAACATTAACTAGGCGCACCCTTATCCTCCCAACCCTCATGCCGCACCGATTTTGGCACGTCGAGGAACCCGCCAGCCCCGCGTGATTTGAGAACAAAGGAAAGGGTCCGGATAATTAATGTAGGTAGTCGATGCTCTCCGGCGAGCAGAAGAACGAAAGCAAAACGCAGTGAGCCTGCCGCAGAGTGAGGAGATGATTGGTGACCGAGAGGAAAAACTCGCTTTGGCACTGAGCCGTTTCCGATCCGTATGGGGGTATATCGCAGAACCCACTGCCTGCCAAACTCCGGTGCCCGAAATATCAAGACGATAATGACAGGTTGGGCTCGACTGAGCCTGGTATGTTGGGAGAGAAGACCATGCAGTCAATGGTCGCGGCGCCCTCTTCGGGTGCGTCAAGGGACGGGCGGAGGGGTTCGAGGGGTTCGCCGTCGCCTTGCTACTGCGACTGCTGTGCCCACATTTCTGGGGCCCTCATTTGGTTCGTATAGTCCATAGGGCCGGTGCTCGCCGGTCGCTGCACGCCTCCTTGAGCGTAGTACATTTGCGCGGTGTTGATAGGGTAGTTGGAGTGAGGATCGGGATAGGAATATTCGCCTTGGTGGTTGGCACTCAAGCCAGCGTGCGGTGACTGCCATCCCATCGTGTTGGCCATGTGGGGGCTGTTGTTGCCGCTGCCAGGCTGCGCTTGTCCGTTGGTGGCTGGAGGCTCCAGGATCTGAGGAGGGTTGTAGCTCGATGAAGGGTTCGAGGTAAGACCTGGCCTCTGGGGAGCTTGTCCGTTGACCGGCATGGAGTATTGGGCAGGAGATTGAGAGCGAGGAGAAGGTTGCAGCTCGTTGCGAAGGTGTGGTGGCACAGCAGCCATTCCACCGTTCATCGCGCTGATGTAGTAGTCGGAAGGCTGCCTCTGCAGTTGGGGCAAGCCGCTCATACCCGATGCCGGGGATGCGGATGCTGTGCGATCGGGTTGCTGAGGCATCGGCGACTTCCCGTCACCCGAAAACTCTTCGTCGTCAGAACCCCGCGAGCGGCCGTTAGCCATCGACACTCTGGATGCCAACGCCGCCGCCGTGGCAGCTTCTGACTCTTCAATGGTTCCACTGTGGTGGTTCTGGTGCCTCGTCAGGGTGGTGCGGCGAGTGAACGTCTTTTGGCAGTCGGCGTAGGGGCACTTGTAAGGGCGTTTGCCAGAGTGGATTCGACGATGACGGGCGAGGGAGCTGGAATCGCTGAATGGCTACATGTGTGTCAGCAGGACTCTCGTATCTACTCGTCGCTGCACGACTCACCTTGCCGCATCGTTCACACATGTGCGGCTTCTCACCCGTGTGCACTCGAGAATGAACAGTCAAGGCAGACCGCTGAATGAATTGTTTACCGCAACCGGGGTGGTCGCAAACGTGTGGGCGGACGCCACTGTGAATTCGTTCTGCAAATATGTAAGCATTTGCAATGAGAAAGACATGGAGTTATGCCTACCGTGACGCGCGAGGTCACTACGTCGTGCGAAGCCCTTCTGGCAAGTTGAGCACGCGAAGGCCTTGGGCAACCCTGCACTCCCTGCGCTCACTCTCCCACCATCATATGGACTCTGGTCGGGTTGTACTGCTTGTTGCACCGCGCTCATCTGTGCTTGTTGCTGGTAGGCCTGGTCGGAGGCATTGTGGTAGGCGGTCTGGATGAGGGGCATTGGCGGCTGCTGTTGCAGTTGTGAAGGCGAAGGATAACGCGCGTTCATGCCGTTCGAGAGTTGGTTGGCCATTTGTTGGAAGGCGAGGGAGTTTTGAGGGGTTTGCGACGAGTAGCGCGAAGATGGATCCGAAGGGTGAGGGGAGGGACCACGCTCGGAGCCAGCCTCGGACTTGATCCTGCTATGCCCGTTCGGGACGTAGAGGCTGTGGTTGTTGTATTGAGGTGTTGCCGACATTTCCTGAACAGGGACCTCGTATTGCATGTTCCGAAAGCCTAAAGCGGAACTCGACCTGTTAGTATTCAAGAGCGTGTGAAGCGCCATCGCTGAGCAAGTGAATGACGGCTCCTCGCTCCAGTGTGGTATGACTGAGGCGTATGTATGTTCGTCGAATGACAGCAGCAGTTTCTGACAGGCGCTCGGCGGTTTGGTTGCTCCGGCGGAGATGATTGTTTTTCAGGCAGAGACTTTTCGCGCCAGGCCTCGGAATGTCCCAGAAGTCAAGTGTGTGAAGTGTACCTCTTTTACTCACAGCTCGCAGCGCCGCGACGCGTGAAATGTGGGATGGTGTATGGAGAGCTTCGGCGTGTCGCGATGGGTGGTCTGTTCGTCTGTTCGGAGGCGAATGCGGGAGAACGTGCGTCGAGGTCACAGCTTCGACTGCTGCCGGGTAAGGCGACACACTGCAGCTAGAAGCCTCCGTCAGCATCAACAACATCGAACATCACGCGTTGCCACGAAGTTGGTGGCACCAGCGAATGCACTTCGCGTCGCAGGGGTGTCGAAGGTGCTCGTGCTGGCGGTGGTGAAGGAAAAGGAGGTGTCGAAGGGCACAACGCGCCCGGGGTCGAGACGTGGGGGTTCTCGTGAGGGATGAACGTACCGGCGGCAATAATGCGCGCTTTGGGAGAGCTCTTGGAGCGTGACGATGAAGATGGAGGGGGTGGACAAGCAGCGACTCTGTCGAAAAGCAAAGTTGATGGGCTGCGCGCTGGAAGGTATAAGGGGGCCGTGCTGAAAAGGCGAGCGAGCGTCCAGGAGTCGGGGATCTGCCCTAGGCCTCTTCGGGCTAGCGGCTTGGCGGATTGCGGAATGGACTGCGTTTCAGATGCCACGAGCGTTTCCTCTCCTCTGCCTGCCTTCGCGTTTCTTTGCCGTCACCTCCAATTTTCACCTCCAGACTGCCCACGTCTGACGTGTTCGCTCTTTTGAAAGGAAGCCGAGAGAGCCTGGCGATCGACGGCACGGTCTTCCGCAACAACCACAGGTTCGTGCGTGGATGTCGTCCGACTACTGTCCCTGTTTCCCTGTCAAGCTCGATGCAAACGAGCCAGGAGACCGCTTAATCCCAACTGGATTGAATTGCTTGTCCCTCCCCTCCGACAGGAATCAGTTGGCTCGACGTTGCGATAGTTTCGACGCTTCCAGAAGACTGCCAGCAGTCTGTTCCTCGCGAGATTGGTTTCAATGGCTCCAGTCCAGGATTCCAGATCGAACAATGGCACCGAGGTCGTTGCGAGTGTTGCGTGGTTAATATTCAAGACGTGGCGAGTTGACAGATGTCACTTTAGTCGTCAAAATGAAAACAGAACGAAGGGAGCAAAGACCTCTCCGAGGCCGTCATCCCATCCTTATATACCCCCCCGCTATCTACCCAGCACACAACTTGCCCAGCTCCCAAAATCAAACCATGCTCCCTCTGAACCGCACCATCATCGCATCCTCCAAGCCTTGATGACATCAACGGCCCATTAGATTCCCCCTCGAATGCCGCAACAGTTGCAGCCAGCGCCGAGCGAGATTGCAGTGCAATCGCTGCCCAAACGCACGCGCCGCAGCCGAAACCAGGCTTCGCTTGCCGGCTTGATGAGCTGCGCTATAGAAGCCTTCTAGAAGACACGGAGACAGGCCAAAGAGCCGCGCAGAGAACGATCCCCGAATCTCCCACACGCGAGGCGAGCAGCGCAGCGGGGGACCTGTGCTTTGGTTGCTGCGCGGCGCCCGAGACACCCGCCTGCCTCCCTGCGTTACAGGCCCTGCTCCGTCCGCCGCGAACCCACGTCGTTCCTCAAGCGAGTGCGCATATCAAACTCGCAACTGCTTCACCACTTCACAGCCACGACGCCACCGCGCGAGGCGCGACGCCGGCAAGGGATGGATGTGGTGGTATGATTGCCCGTTTTTACGCCTTTGCGCAATGTGCTGTGGAGCAAGTAGGAAGGGCTGCCGCGCGCGTAGGGTTGACGCGAGCCCGCACTGACACCAATCGCGTGGAGATCGATGTTTCGACGAAGCGCGGGAGAAGGACGGGGGCGTCGGGCGGGCGGCGCCGCGGCGCGGCCAAATCAAGGGGTGATGGCGGCGCACAGGTCAGGGGATCGCGACGTCACGTCCCATTTGTTCGCTTCGTGCTTGCTACCTTACTTATTACGACAGAGGATGCTGTGCCTGGCGAGCCTGTCTTGATGGTTGAGGGCACAGGCGGACACACCTGTCGGGCACGGCAGACCGAAGCCACCTACTCCACAGCCCAACACATGCTCGACATGCTCCGTATATGGAACTTTTGCGGGAACGCTAGTGGAGTCGGCATCCTTCTCTCATAACAGTCTACTAATAACGAAGGGCCAAGCAGTCCAGACTCCGCTTTTATCTATCCATCAACCTGCTTTCAGATCCGTCTGTTGATCGTTCAAGTTTCATGCCTGCATGCCCGAGATGGCTGCTTGAGTTCAACGTCCGAACGGCTCTCAAGTCGCGGGCAATCCAGGCATGCTTTCTGATTGTAAGCCATCCCCTGTTATCTGCTCTGACTGCATGCGCTTGCATAAAGCGCCTGACTCTTTGCCTCAAAGCTACACACAGCTAGGTGACGGGAAATAAATAGATGTAAGCAATGACGTCATTCAAGCATGCTCTCTGCCCAGATGCGATCCAAGGTTTGTCCTCAGTGGTCTGGCCTGGTCTTTACCCAACACTTCCCTTTTTAAACACTTGGATACTCATGCGGCCGGGCACAGGGCAACAGAAAATCATTTGATCGACCTCGCAACCTCTACAGAGTGTTCACATGGCCATCACCGGCACCGCCGATGGCGAGCGCGAGACGCTCCTTCCTAGAACGGCCCGCAACGAAAATGGAAATGCTCTGCAGCCAAACGGACAAGCTCTCAAGACCGATCACCCTACCAGTTCTTGGTGCAAAACCAAACGTTTTCTGAATGCCGACGTCGACACCAACTGGACGAGTCTCCCGCTCATAATAACCTTCTTCATCAGCGGCATCATCGACAGCGGAAGCTACAATGCCTACCGCTGCTTCACCAGCATGCAGGTACACGATCCTCTTCCCCCTTCAGACTCTCCCAACAACCCCCCAACTAACTTCCCTCTCCAGACGGGCAACACCATCTTCGCCGCCCTGGGCATCTCAGACCTCCCCGCGCAATCCCCCCCCCTCTCCTACACCAAATCGCTAACCGCCATCGCCAACTTCCTCCTCGGCAGCCTCGCCTTCGCCACCTTCCACCGCCGCCTCGGCGAGCGCAAACGCTGGACACTCGCCCTCTCCGCCCTGACCCAAGCCCTCCTCATCCTCCTCGCCGCCATCCTAATCCGCAAAGGCCGCGCCTCAGACGCCGGGCCGTCGCACACATCCACACCCGCCTCCATCGCGCCCCGCGGCCTCCCAAACGACCCCGGCTTCCCCTGGATCGACCTGATCCCCATCGCCGTGCTCAGCTTCCAGGCCGCGGGTAAGGTGCTCACGAGCCGCATGGTGTCCCAGTCCGCCCTGCCCGTCATCGTGCTGACGACCATGTACTGCGACCTGCTGTCGGACCCCGCGCTGTGGAGCGCCGGCCTGGCGGGCAATGCGATGCGGAATAAGCGGGTGTTGGCGACGGGACTGTATTTTGCGGGCGCGGTGGTTGGGGGCGCGGTGGCGAATAGTGTGGTGGGATTTTCCGGAGGGCTGGCGATTGCGGCACTTTTACAGGGGATGTTGGCGCTGGGATGGGTGGGGTGGTGGGAGGATGCGGGGGACGAGGAGCATCGCGACTGAGCGCGGGGCGGGTGAAGGAGGTGCTTGCAGCAAGACGTCCCAGGTAGGCTGTCTGAAGGGATTACAGATCTTGAGGCATGGGGCGTTAGGCGGAGATCGCGTGGTTTCTGTGAATCCCAGCATCGCTGTTGAATCAGAGTAATGGAAGTATTACAAAACCGAAAGCTCACAAGCCGTCCACACCACGTGTAGCACTACAATCACTCCTCCCCAGCCACGCGAATCACCATCTTCCCGCGTGTCCGCCCCGTCTTCATCCTCTCCATCGCACGCCCCGCCTCCTCTAACCCAAACTCCTCCTCGATAGAAGGCTTCACCTTCCCCTCGCGCATCCACTCGGCAATGCGCGCATATTCCTTCGCCCTAGGCACCATCATCACAAACACCGCATCCCTCTTCCCACCCCCCAAAACCCTCGGCCAACAAAACATCTTCACCAACCCCCACACCCCGCTCACACTCGGACTGCCCGCAATGCACACATACTTCCCCCCCTCCTTCAAATAGTGATGCGCCTGCCAGTACATCTCCGTCGCGCCCGCATTCACCACATCCACAATGACATCGAACACCCACCCCCTCCCCCTCAACCACTTGACCACATCCTCGCTCCGATAATCCACCACCATCTCCGCCCCGAGCGCCAAACACGTCTCCGCATTCTTCCCCGAACACGCCACCACGACGCGACACCCGAGCGCGCGCGCAATCTGAATCAGCCACGTCCCCGTCCCGCCACTCCCGCCGTTGACAAACACCTTGCAGCCAGTGGGATCCGCGGGCAAATGCGGCACCAGCGTCTGCAGCGCCGTCAGCCCCGCGACGCCGACGGTGGCGGCATCTCTCAAGCTCACGCCGGCGGGCACGGGGACGCAGCCGTCGCTCCCGACGACGAGGAACTCGGCGAAGGCGCCGAAGACGGGCGGCGACACGGCGCCGAAGACGCGGTCGCCTGGGCCCAGGTGTGGGAGCGTGGACTCCACGACGGTGCCGCTGTAGTCGAGCCCCGGGGTGGCGGGGCGGGTGAAGAGGAGGGTCGGGGCGAGTGGGACTTCGGGGATCTTGTAGTCGACTGGGTTGGGGGTTGTGTAGGCGACACGCACGAGGGTGGAGCCGCGGGGGAGGCGGTGAGCGTTGGGGGGGAGGGCCGCGGTGGTGGTGTGTTTGAGGTTGGGGGCGAGGCCGCCTGGGCGGGTGGTGGTCCATTGCGCGGCGCGCATGGTGGTCGGGAGGGCGGCTTTGGTTGGCTCGGTCATGGTGGAGGGGAGTTGGACGGGTTGAGTGGTTGACGCCGTTGGATCGGTTTGGGCTAAGTAGGTGTGTAGTCGGCGGGTGGTTTGGTGAAGGGTATGGCGGGGCGAAGAAAGCTGTGAAATGGTGGGCTATCGCCAGAAGTTGTACTCTATCGAGATTGGCAGGCCCTTGACGTCTCTCGTGCGGAGGGCGAAAGCTTCAAGTATGAACAATAGTACCAGCGGCGGCGTGACGAAAGAACGGGGTCGTTTGAAGCCGGCCGAGGACTGGCCCGGAAGCTTGTCAAGCGTCAGGGCCCGGAGAGTTTCTGGCCCGTCAGGAACGCGGGAATCGGAGAGATCATTGCAACGATGCCGCATTCTGGAAGTACGCAAACGTCAGGCCGCGTGTGTCATCCATGCATCCATGCATGAATGTGATCCAGCCTCTGCAGACGAGGAATCCGATGGAGCGCGGGGACGGGGCTTACTGCAGCTCCGCTCCCGGTCGAGCAGTCTGGAGAGTGGGAGAAGGCGATTAGAGAGACCGACATGTGTGGTTTGAAGGATTGCTTCGAAATACTACGTGAGGTACCGCTCCTATTGACTGCGCCTGCACTATATCCGCCGCCAATTTCATTATTAGGGTGCCTTGTCCGCAAGACGTCTCTTTCATCTATGTCAACGCACGAAGTTTGGATGTTGGGGTGGTTGGAAAGGTGTCATGGGAAGAAAACGACACGGTTCGTCGAGCATGGCAAGTATGGCTGCATTACAACAATGACTGTAATTCGTTCCTCCCTAAACAATCCCGTGCGCAAGCAAATGCCGCTAGCAAAACACAGTTCCATCACGTCCACCTCCGAGCTCCATCGAATTGCTTACAAAGCGAACACAACGGCCATGATACCGGCAACGAGACCGGCACCACCGACGTAGGCCTTGGTCATCTCAGCGGCGTTCTCGGTCTGGCTAGGGGCACCGCCAGAGGAGGTGGTGTTGGCGCCGCCGGTGGGGCCGGCGGGCACAGTGCCGTTGCCGATGGGGTACCTGACGGAGGTGGCCATGGTGTGGGGCTCCTCCAGGGTCATGGAGGTGTAGACGGCCGGGCTGCTGACGGCGACGGTGGAGGAGCGGATGGGGTCGACGATGACCTCCGCGCTGGAGGAGTGGATCGGGTCGACGATGATCTCGACGGAGGAAGACTCGTGGGGGTAGGCGGTGGGGGCCGGGGCCTTGGTCTCCTTGGTCTCGGCGGCGGTGGTGGGCGCGTGGGTCTGGCTGGCCTGCGCGCCGGGGGTGTAGCCGTCGAGGTAAGAGGGCGTGTAGGAGGCGCTGCCGGTGTAGGCGGCGCAGCCGGGTACGTCGTACTTGGGGGGAGCGCGCCCGCCGCCACAGTCGAGGATCTCGCAGAGCTCGCCGGTCTCCGGGACGTACCAGGCGACCGAGGCGCCGGCCGGGGACGACATGTCGGTGGTGGTGCAGCCCGAGATGTCGGTCTTCGCGAGGGCGAGGGTGGCCAGCGAGGCCGGGATGGCGAGGTAGGTGGCGATGGAAGGCATTGCGTTGTTTTTCGTTTTGTTGTTTGGTTTGTGAAGGGTTGTTGGATCGAATTACTTGAAAGTAGTATTGTTAATCGATATGTAAACGAGTGACTGGAGGAGAGAGAGATCAAGCGTTGACGAAGAACTGGGGAGGCTCGCTGGTCAAATACAAACCAGGCTCCAGGGCGTCGGAGCGGACGGGCCTTCCATGAAGGCAAACGATGGAAAGGTCTGCGCGCTATCGAAAGGGGCCGTGAATCCTTCGGCGCTTTGAGAGCGCCACGGCAGAAACACATGGAGCGGGTGGGTACAGTAGCGGCGGACGACAAGCGAGAAGGTTTGGCATCCAACGGTCGACCGAGTCTCGACAGCCGCTGGGGCTTATCTTATTACTGTATTAGCAAGCTGTCGGGAAATGTCAAGGGCCGAAGTCCGTCGCGACGAATGCCCGACCTGTTGTTGGTTCGTCTCACAACAACTCGCGAGCTGAAGAGGCCCCGTGGGGTGGCAGGCCAAAAAAACATGACTGCTCCAGATGGACAGGATGGATGCGGACGAGAACTCTAGACGCACGCCCCCCTATTCTTAGCGCCTCAAGCCAAAAAGCGAGACGCCTTTGACTGGCTCTCATTTCCCCACGCGGGAAGAAAGATAGATTGCATTTATACCGCCTCACCGGAAGCGGAATGATAATGGTAGGGTGGAGAGGAGTGTAGAGGAGCAGCAGTAGTCGGCAGCAAGTGATGATGATGATGATGTTGTTGTTGTTGTTGTTGTTGTTGTTGTTGTCCAGTGGTGTTGGCCGGGCACATCCTGTCAACCCAAGTAAGTCGGGGCAAGATGCTCGGCCTTCCCCACGACACAGACGACGAGACCTTTTGAGCTTGACCGCGATAAGCCCTCGGCCGATCCCGAGCAAATCGCGACCCGCCTGCATTCGACTCGAGCCTCAGCTGCATCTCCACGTGCCAACAACCTCTCCGTCTACACCTCCCATCTACATCTCACACCGCGCTCGCCCGCCCATCTACCCGCCGCCATGCTGACCAAATACCTCACCGCCGTCCGCACGAGCTTCTCCCCCTTCAATGCGGTCGGCGGCCGCACAGCCCGCAGCTTCCTCGCCCTGCTGCCGCCCAAAGCCCGCTCGACCATGGCCATCGACGTCAAGTTGCTGGGGCGCGAGGCGGCGTCGAAACCCGCGAGGCTGGCGCTGAAGTTCAGTATGTTGTCGGCGTATCGTTTTGCTGCGCGGGGAGGGGGTTGGTGTGCTGACTGACGGGTGTGTCGCGACAGAGGATGGGAAGGAGATGGATTTGGACCTGGAGAAGATGAGCATCCGTGAGATCGGGAATGAGGTGGATCGGCATTCGAGGACGTTGAAGAGACAGGAGGATCTGGCGGGGTGATTGAGGAGGAGAAAGGCACGTTTGAGATGCTACTGGTTGTGGGGAGTAGGTGGGATGCCGCTCAGCTTTGGGTCAAACGCTTCCATGGAGTTTTCGCGGCAGAATGGCGCATCAAAGAGCGGAGCCTGGGGTGCTGCATCACATGGGGGGCATGCACGATCCCTTAAAAAACGCGAAGCGCGCGGCGCGGCACACATGGCCAGTGGCCATGGATCAACTATCGCCCAGGCATTCTGGCGCGCAGGAGGTCGATCCATCAAGCGCAAGTGGCTCAACAGAGCCAGGCAGAGGCTTGTATGATACCAATGTACAGCTAGACATAGACTGTTGCACGAATACGTCGCATCATGAGCCACACATGTCGCCCACATCTCCCGGCAACACCACCCCCTCCACGGTGACCCTCTCACCCAGGTATCATCCATCTCTCCGCAACCCCCTATCGCTAGCCCTGCCCATTCCCGCGCCGCCCTCCAAGTTCAACAAGTTCCCCAAATCCGCGCTCTGGCGAATCAGCTCGGACGCGTCCTCCTCGCTCGCCAGCCCCATGTCCTCCTTCACCAGCTGCTCGGCGAGCTCCGGCACCAGCACCGATTGTATCCACCCCGAGACGCCACCCTGCGCGCCCGAAGCGGTGAGAAGCCTGTCGTGAGTGGAATAAGAGCGTATGGTGTCGGAGAGATGGTTCGCGATATGGCTCGACCTGGGAAAGGGGCGTCAGCTGCGGTCACGAGGCGAATCGCACGGGGATGTTTCTGGTCAAGGTACTTACATGAGGACACCCCCTCGCGGACCATAGTAACCTACCGAAGGAGGTTTCTTCTCCGTGCGTTCAACTTGAGCCGCTCGGCTCTTGTCCCGTGCCTTGACATTCTCGCTATGCCGGTCTCGGTAGACGGAGGACCGCGCACCACTCACGACAGCGATGAGATGGGCGTGATGTTTGCGCATTCGCGCTTCGAGGCCGCCCCAGTCGATGTCTGGGTACTTCCTCTCTCGCCATAGCTGGCCCGCGTCGTGCCGGTTGTGATAGTCGCAGAATCGCACTTGCCACCTGAAACTCATGTGCGCGGTTTTGGCGAAGCTGATTTCGAACTCCTCTTTTAAGGAGAGGTCGACGTCTTTCTCGCAGATCTCGCATCGGGCTTTGGGCTCGTAGGGGCGGGACTCGGGCAGATCGAGCGACACGATCTCGACGGACTCGGGACTGCTAGGCACCGGGCTCAGAGGGTCGGAGTCGGAAGGCGCAAGATACCCTTCAGCGTCTGGCTGCGGTGGTCCTGGTGAGCCTTCAGGAGGGAGGTTTGGTTTGCGGAAAACGGCCTGCTGTTTGGGAGGGTTGGTGGGCAATTTGACATTCCTCGCGCTCTTGAACCCTTGAGCGCTGGACTGCCTAGCTTCTGCTTCCCGCTCCCTGTCCTGACTCGCTTTTTGCGATTTCTGCAACCCATATCCGCATTTTCTCTGTCTCTGATGCACATGGATGTTGGGCTTTCTCTGCGAAGTTCTAGGCTTCTTAGGCTGGCTGCTAGCAAATATCTCGTCCTGGTTGTCCGAGCTCCAGTCCGCCTGATCTTCGTCCCGACTCCGACGCTTCTTACTCCCACTTGCGTTCCCACCGTCCGACCCCATTCCGTCCACCTGTGCACCGGCGCTCGCCTGCGGTGCATGATGCTCTTCCCCTGCCTTCAAAGATTCCTCCTTGGCGTCCTCATCTTCGCTGCTCTCAGGGTCCCTGTTCAAATCCTCGAGGTCGATCGGCGACTCTTTTACATCTCCCTTCCCGTTTCTCCCACTCTGCTCGAGTTCCATGTGCTCGTCGTTGAGCCCAAGCTCCCTATTTGCCCCCTCGCCAATCTCCGTAGCGCTGTGACTCTCCCTCGAAGAACTGTCCGGCGTCGCCAGCCCGCTCGCATTCTTTCGTCGCGTCGAGCGCTGGGGCTTCGGGTCTTCGTGGTGGTGGACGCCTGTGGCATGTGGTTTCCCTCCTACAACTTCAAGGAGACGGGGGACTCCTTCTGTTCCTAGCATAGGCATGGTGCGCGGTTCCTGGTCCGGCGTGAACGAATCGAGGGGAGCTCAAGAGCTCCTGGGACGGGACCGCAAGGTTTCGAGCGGGACTCGACGTTTACACCGCGCTGGTTGCGTGCGAATGAGAGAATGAGAAGTCAAACGTGTCTTTCGTCAAGGAAAAGGTGTTTGCCATGTGCATATAGGCGCGATTGAGCAGCGTGTCGATCAAGCGGTTTCACGCGGTGACGTCCAAGCTTCCCGACAACCCCAAGCCCAAAAGCGCGAACGTCGCGCGCCAAGGCAGCAGCACACGTGATGTATCTCTCTATTCACGATGACGCGAAGTTGTGGCAGAAGCATCTAAAACTCGATTTGTGTGAACGCGAGATTGAAAGCTACCTATCGCGACCCTCTTCCTTCCGCGCTCTCCCTCTCCTCCCTGGCCTTTCTCCGGGGCTCGAACTGTCCCCGAATCGCTATGGTACAGCAACAATTAAAGTCCTGCGCGAGCAGCGATAGAGTCTAAAACATTCCGGGTTCCGCATCTCAAACACCAGACCCCTTTCCTCCGAGTCCCCCCCTAGGCGGCAGCGTCTCCGGTCCATCGCGAGAGTAGTATCCCATGTTTGTTCCGTCGGCGGGTGCGTTGCATGGCAGTTCATGCGCGCGCACGTCTAGAAAATCGAAGCACACCGCGCGGGCTGAGCTTGCGCGACTGCACTCCGTGTGCTAAGCTGCAGAGGTACCCTTTCGCCGACTGGGTAAATGATGGTGTTGCTGATGGATAGCCGAGCAGTGATTAGTGACGAGAATCGTGGAGAATCGTGAGCGTGGTTGGGGGGGAGGGGTCTCGAGCGGCAGCCAGACTTCTGTCGGTCTGGTAGTGCGGCCTGGCGTTTTCGTGCATGTGTGGGGTAGGTCGCGGCGGGTCGGGAT
>SGQK01000061.1:88413-126834 GCA_004216415.1 Aeminium ludgeri | reverse complement strand
GGGGGGGGGGGGGGGGGGGGGTGGGGGTGGGGGAGGGGGAACGGGGGGGCGGGAGTGACGGGTGTTGTCGGGGGGTTGGCGGAAGAAGAGGAAGAAGAAGGGGTGGGCAAGAGGCAGCTTGAGGGCGAGGCGTTGGTGGTCGTCAATACGGGTAGGGTATCGCAGGTCGGGCGACACGGGGTCGTGTCGCGCTGGTCTTGTCCTTGCTTGACGGTTCCCTTGAGCCTTTGCGACTTTTTTTTTTTTTTGCTGACGCCCGGCCGTCTGCCGTGGGACGACTAGAAACGCGCACTCGGGCTGTCGTCGTGGCGCTCGAGACGGTCGCGGTGACGCGTGGGCTGCAGCGCGTGACGGAGGTGGTGGTCGTGGAGACTGAAGTTGTTGCGGCGCCGACAGATGAGGGCGTCGTGGGCAGCAATGGGGCGGCGGCGGCGGCGGCGGCGGCGACTGCCAGTGGAGCGGGTACTGGGGTGGGAACGGGTTGGCCGCTTCCAACGGTTTCGGGGTCGGGGGTATGATGAGGGAGGGGCTGAGTTGGCAGGGAGGCATCATCGACGGAACTGGCATCGTTGGATGGGGTTAAGTTTGGGATGAGGCGTCTTGCATGGTTGGAGAGGCGACCGAGTGGGAGGGCGGCGGGGCATCTCGATGTTGCACGGTTAAAGCGATTGACCGCAAGCATTTCGATAGAAGTAGGTAGAACATGGCGTCGCATAGACTCGCGAGGACAATGTATCGATCGATGGATCGACAGCAGTCCATCAAGCCTTGTCCAGACCACATTCCTTCAACACCTGATGATGATCGTAAAGAGGTATCGCGGCCCACCCAACCTCTTGAACTCGGCGAATCGGTGTCGCATCTTCATCGCTCGCGCGAGTAACTCGCTGCCAGAGGTGCCCTTTGGACCTACTCGCTGGAGGCGCGGGGACAGCGCGGCCTCAGCTTTGGAAACGGACTCCATCCAACCCGATAGACCGACTGCAGACCCCGACTGCAGACTCCGACGACCACCAACTCCAACCAACAATACATCCACACCACGCCCTGCAGCACACCACCGCCATACCAGCAGCAGCCAAAAAAGAAAAAAAAGAAAAAAGAAAAAAGAAAAACAAACAAAAAAAATCGAGCGGGAAGGGGGGCGAAGGGTCATACTCGCCCCGCCCCCATCAGGCTCCAGCAGCCCCACCGCTCCTGCCCTTTTTCTTTGCCCACCCCCTCCGCGTGCGTACACAATGCCAGACACGTCTCCCCCCTCGCGACTGCCCTTTCGTGACTGCCTTGACACGTCTGCCTCTCTTCGCGTCTGTCTCGCTCGCCATCACGGACCCCTCTTTTGAACCTGCGCGCAGGCGGACTTGAAGAGTTTGTTGGAGTCGAGTCGTTTGGGAAGCGCGACCTAACTCACTTGACGGCCCTCTACTGTGTCCCGAACCATGATACCTCGACGACCAGCTCTGCGACGCCGAGCCGCACATACAACGCATGGAAACGGCCTCGGGAACTTCACCTTCGCCGCCCTTTGACGATCGGCGAAGGAAGAGAGAAGACCTTCAAATCAGAAAGCATCGCCACCCGACGCGACTCGTATGCCACTACCTGACCTAAGCGACACGCGCGGGAACAGCGCTACACAGCGCAGCGCAGCGCAGCGCGACCGCCCCGACCCGCTCAAAGGAAATATAATACACACCCACCCAGCCATGCGACCCAACCATGCGACCCATCCATCCCGCCGAGCCGGTCACCCCAGCTCCCCACGCGAACCTCTGCACGCGCCGGCAGCCCCGTCACCCATCCCATCCGTCCGCCCGCCGCCCGCCGCCCGCCGAGGGAGAGAGAGAGAAAGAGAGAGACGGAAGAACGACGCGAGCGGAAAAACGACCGACGACTCGGAGAGAGGAAGAAAAACCCGACACCACGCAAGCAAGCACGCTGAACAGAACGCGACAACGAAAAGGCAGAAAAAGCACCCGCGCGAAAAGCAGAGCAGAACAGCGCGCGCCCGTCCTCTGCCGAGCCCGCCAAAGGAAATCAGGAAAAAAAGCAATGCTGCTGGTAAACGCACATGGTATCAAGCCCCATCCAGAGAAAAACCAAAGGGGAAAAAAAATCAGCAGAGCGGGCGGCGACTTGCGTCGTCGAGCGGGAGCTGGGCGGAGGGTGTGAGAGACGGGAACAAGCGGCGCCGTGCGCGGTGATGCTTCCTCCCCTTCTGTTCTCCCCAACCACCGGGGCGGACCGGCCGGCCAGCCGGGGTGGCGAATGTGTGTATGTGTGCCGCGATCGAATCTCCAGCTTCGACGTCGTGCCAGACATGGGGGGGGAGCTATTAAGTATGCTGGGGGGTGGATATTTTGGTGTGGTTCGCTCCAATCCGTCTGGCAGGTGAGGTCGAAAGGGTGGGATATCGCACGCGATCGAGGTGGTGGAGGTGGTGTGGTATTACTAGGGCCCGAACGGTGAGGTATGCTGGGGTCCCGTGCGCCGGTGTACTCGTACAGGAAGCCCGTCTCGTGTGCTGGCTTGGAGGATACCGGAACGCCGGGGAACGAAAGGGATGGAAAAGCGGTGAAGAAGGCGCTCGAGGTGGTCTCGCAGATGGACCGCGGTCGACGTCCATCCAGAACAACCTAGTATGCTGCGACCTCCGGGGCGGCGGGGGCCGGCATGGCCTCCGGGGGGCTACCGTTCTGCTGCTCAGCTTCCGCCATCAGGGCGTCTTCGTAGCCTATGAGGGCATGCGAGTGCAGCTTGAAAGATTCGCCCATGAGCTTGGTGATCCTGAGATGAAATGTTAATACGGATGCAGATTAGAAATGGGGTGAAAGGCACTTACCCCCAGACCACCACTTCATCAATCATGCTTCCCCACAGCCTCGCCACAGTGGAGCTCAGCTTCTGCCCGAAGCCGTCCACCGAGTCGTCGTCGAAGAGATTCCGCAGCTTCTGGTACATCGCCTTCTCATCCTCACTCGCAGGCTCATCGTCGTGCTCGACTCTCC
Source organism: Aeminium ludgeri (assembly GCA_004216415.1). Classification (NCBI taxonomy): domain Eukaryota; kingdom Fungi; phylum Ascomycota; class Dothideomycetes; order Mycosphaerellales; family Aeminiaceae; genus Aeminium; species Aeminium ludgeri. The sequence continues at coordinate 123,826 of SGQK01000061.1, read as the reverse complement.
ACAGCCACAGCGACAGGATGACGATCAAGTCGAGCCCGCAGAGCGGATGTTCGATGCTCCAGTTCGTGGCCGACGTCCGCGCAACCCAGCGTATCCCCTGGAGAGCGGCGACTTCAATGCAGTCGAAGCAGGCCTGGATGACGTTCAGCATCTCTTGGCCGCGCTTGACTTTGTCGCGGGCGTTCGTCATGGCGCCGGCGACCTCGTACGAGTCGTGGTACCGCAGCGCTTCTTGGACGGACTTCAGGTCGACCAACAGCCGGGCGCGCGTGTTGCGGTACATGGCCATGGCGTTGAAGATGAGCGGATGTCCCTTGTGGGGTGCGCTGAGCTGAACGACGACCGTCTCGGGTTCGCAGAGCCCGAGGGACTTCTCCCAGGTGTCCAGCGCGAGACGCAGCTTGTATTCGGTGACCACGTCTTGCAGAGCCTCGGGGCTGCGCTTGTGGTACCAGACTTCGAGGAACAGGGCGTTGATCATGACACGCGTGGCGAACGCGCTGTAGCGGGCCGTCTCACCCAGGAAGAGGGCGTCGTGCGCCTCCCGGAAGGTGGTGACGGTGGAGGCCGCGGAGACTTCGACCCAGTTCTCGTGGTCGGTGACGTCCAGGTTCCACAGCGACTCCGACGACGGCAACTCCAGCGTGTCGAACTCGTTGAAGCTGATGGCGGGCGTGTGGTTGTACGTCAGCGTCAACAGCCCGAAGAAGATGTAGACGGCGTAGTAGGTGCGTCTACACCCCTCGTCTTCGATCCACTCCTCGTGCGTCGGCCGCCGACCCTCCCGAGCCTCACCGCGCAGCTTCAGCTCATATCGGTTGCCGGCGACCATGTTCGCCAGCAAGCTCTTGATGGAGCAAGCCCACTCCAAACCCTTCGGATCACCGCTCCAGCTGGCGAAGCTCATGTTAAGCAGCGAGCTCTGCATCATCCACAGCGGACACTTGCGCGAGCTGAAGTCGTCTTTCTTCTGGAGGAATTGGCTGACGAGAATCTTCGACCCAATGTGCAGCATGTATGCTTGATCCTGCTCAAAGGTGTACAGCGCGCCGATCGACAGAACGGACAGCAGTAGCGGGGCCGACACGTTGCCAGGATCAAACGAGGCAGGGTGCAGGAAGGGCAGGTGATGGTGGAAGAAGTTGAAGTAGGTCGACAGGTAGCGGTTGAGGACGGACAGCGAGGGCAGGCGGAACGTCTCGACGAGAGCGCATTCGCTGTCGCATCGCCGGATGTTGTCCATGATGCGGTTGATCTGATCTTCCGTCTCGACTTGAGGCGATTTGGCCATGGTGCACTGTTGGGGCGGACCCGGCGATCGTCTGTAGTCGACGGGCGAGACGGGACCGACCATGGAGGGGAAGGGCGAGAGCGCGCCCGGCGTTGAGAGGCCGTTCATCATCGAGCCAGAGTTGAACGACGGGAGGCCGTCGTGCTGCCCCTGCTGACGGTCCATGAGCGGCGGCAGAGTGTTTGCGTTACCCGACAGAGAGCCGCCGTTGGGGTATGGGAGGAGATCTTGTTGCGCGGCGTCGGCGCTGGACGATATCGACGGTGCCTTGGGCTGTGTGACACTCTGCGGCAGCATCTGGTCCCAACCCTGCATCTGCGGCAAGGTCATCGAGCCGGGGTGGTAAGGCGGTATCTGTTGATCCATCACCTGCGGGCCGTGGGGCGAGATGAGGGGTTCGGGCTGGATGGTGCTCTGGTCCTCGCCGGACATGGCGGCCTTTTGCTGGAAGTTGGCCATCAGCATGGCGGCCTGCTCGACACCAAAGGGGTCGTTGCCATCGCCAAACTGCTCGAGGGCGGCATCGTCGAGCTCAGGCAGCTTGGAGGGCCCGCTAGACGGCGAGCCGCGAGTGCCAGTGCCGGTGTTCCGCCTCTTGCTGTCGCTCTGCAGCGGCACACCGCCATCTTTGGCGTGGACGGTGCGGTCGTGACGGAGCAGCAGGTCGCGACGGACAAAGGTGCTGCGGCACTTTAAGCACTTGAAGGGGCGTTCTTTGGTATCTGTGGAGGGGTTGAAAGCGTTAGCTGGGTGTTTGCCCCGCAGCCCACCATGCGACGGGCGCGCAGCTCGAGGGCGTGCCCCGCCAAACGGCGCGTTCATGGGCGACGACTTACGTGACCTCTCGTGTCGCGAGCGGTGTTCGGACCTGCTGAAGGCGCGGCTGCAGAACTGGCACTTGTAGCGTTTCTCCTTCTCCTTCTCGGGCACAGGCATGCCGGACGACGCCTTGCGACTGCTGGCGGGCGAGCCGGGCGTGGCAGGGGGCGCGGCGCCCGCGACGGCAGACATGGGCGCGGATGCGGCGGGGAGGACGGTGGATGTGGACGCGGGTCGGCGGGTGCGATGCGTCGGCGATGGGGAGGGCGCGATGGGGTTAATGGGCGATGGAGTCGGCGGTGGGCAGCGGTATGGGGAGATGGAGCATCACAGCGGGATTCAAGCCGGAGCGGGAGGGGGGGGGCAAAGGTGGCGGGCGCCAAGCACCGCGTCGCTCAAACCCAACTTTCACAACGCGCGCGCGCGCTCACCACTGTCACGGGTGAGTCGATGCGGGCGTGGAGGAGGATGTAGATGATGGATGGTACAAGGTAGAGAGTGAATGAGGGGGAGGGGGACAAGTTGGTCGATGCAAGTGGGGGGAAGAGGAGGGGAGAGGGAGGGCGAAGAAGGAAATTCCAGAAAGGAGCGTCGGGCTTGGGTCCCATCCATCATCGGCGCGGCTTGCTGCTTCTGCTGTGACGAACGTCCGAGCAGCAGCAGCAGCACTACGCGGGCGCGGGGCTGTCCCGAGCCTGTCGCCCCTCACATGAATCGTCTCTGGGAATAGAGCGATGACCACAGCCTCACCCACTACCTCCTATTTGCGCCCCGCTGCATCTCTGCCCACACGAGGAATACATGCATACATACACACCTACCGCCCTCGCTCCTCGATACATCCACACTCCGACTGCTGCACCTGCGGGCCCGCCGCTGCCCAGCGGCCACTTCATCGCCCGCCTGACCGCCTGCCAACCACGCCTGTACCTCCGCCCCCCGCTGCATATCCGCCACGGCAACTACATTGTGCCCTGCGAGACGTGTCCACCGCCACCTGAGCCCCGTATAAACAAACCGTCGCGAGCGTACCTCGACTGGAGCCTGTAGTCTGCCTCGTCGTGCGTTGTACGACGGGTCTGGACTCCCGACGACCGTACCCGCCGTCATCACCACCTCACGTTGCCTACTGTGACTCTCCATGGACGTCGTTGTTCCGACCCCGCCGTCGTCCACCACCACCCAGAGCACCCCCACCGCCCACCTCCGTCCGTCCCCTTATCCCCGTCCCCCCTTCCTGCACCGCGAGCCGAACTCTGATCTTCGCGGTGCCACCGTGCCTGCATCGCGCATCCCGGTGCCACCACCCGCATGCATGTGTCTGATCTGTCTCGCCGACCCGACCACACTCACGAGGTACTGCCCTCCACACCCACGCACTACTACCCACATCCTCCTAACAATACCCATCGCCTTCTCCCTCTCCTTCTCGAACACTTTCCCCTCCCTCCCGCCCCCTCCCTCATCCCACCGCGACGGAACGTGACTCCCCCCCCCGTTTCACCAGCGAGCGAGCCCGGGCTCCCGCCCAGACCCACGGGCGCGCGGGCAGTGGATCGGCGGACAGACGCGTTGACGCGAGGCCGGCGGGGAGCGCGACCCGGAGCCCCCCTCGCCCCACTTCCATGACGGCGCGCCGGGGAGAGCCTTGAGCCCAGCACCGCATCCTTCCATCGTCGTTTCTTCTACAGACGGGACTCAACGGCGCCTCGGCTGACGTTCGGGTCGCGCTGCGTCGACACTGGACCTGGAGTGCGTCGCGAGAGCTGCTGAGCAGACCGACATTCACGGTGAAGAGGGAATCTGTCTGGCCGCAGAGGGGACGGGAGCACGCTCGACTTCGAGATGCTGCTTTAGCAGTCGCCAGCGCAGGATCGCCAGCGACGCATATCTTTCGGCCACGTGCGTGGGAGGGCACAGTGTGTAGTGGAGAGTGCGTGCGCCTTGCATTCGTCTCCAGCGGCGCGTCTTGCTTTTCGCGACACGGCCGTGATACCGTTTTCCGGCAATGAAGAACAAGAAAAGGGAGGCCGCCTGACGATTCGCCCGTGCAGAGCGGGAACAGTTGTCTTCTCACGAAGAAACAACGTCAGATAGCACCGAAGCCCCTCAGTCATCATCCTCCCCTCGTTCGCCTCGTCTGGTCCGCCTCACCGTTCACGAGGCAATAATCCATGCAACATTTACCTACCTACCTACAGCAGCAACACGCCCGCTCATACCTACCCACAGCAGTGACGTCCCACGCACACCCCCTCCACCGCCCCTCGACCCCTCGCTCAACCCCTCCACCCCGCGGCGGGGCTCAACACCCCCTCCACCCCCTCACCCAGTCCCTCACCGCCCACCCATCCTCGCCATCTGCCCTCTCTCCCCTCCCACCAGCCCATTGCGCCCACCGAGCCCACATCGCATACCTCACCCCAACAAGGCAGACCCCAGCCCCCCCCCCTCCTGACCGCCTCGAGACTGCCTACACGGCTCCCCCCTGCCCCCGGCTCCCCGGCAAGCGGGTCCAAGAGTTCGGGCCCGGCGCATTGGGTTTCCCGCGCCACTGCTGCCGGGGCTCCGCCGCTAGTGCTGGCGCGCGCTGCCCGCTGCCCACGCGAGCGTTGCGGGCCGGGAGTCGAGGGTTGGTGTGCCCGGGCGGGGAGGAGGCGAGTCAGGGCGGTGACGGACGGGGGAGGGTGTGGTGACGGGTGGTGACGGGATGGGGGTGGGAGAGGGAGAAGGGCGAGGGTTTGGAGGGGAAAAATGCACTGAGGCACTTTGGTGGGAGGGGGAGGCGTGGGAGTGGAGGCGTGTCGATTTTGGGGTACAATGATGCCATGTCGCGGCGCGCGTCGCGTTGCGGCGGCGGCGTAATGATACCTGAGCTCGCTGAGGTATACATGATATCGGGGGCACCTCCGTAGAATACAAAGGGTTGGAGGGGCTCGAGGGGCTCGAGAGGCTGAGAGGAGCTGGCTGGCTGGCAAGCTGGCTCTGACAGGCCGGCCGATTGATGAGGCTGACCGCAAGGGCGCATCTTTAGCGAAACAGCTCGACGCCCTCAAAGACGGCCGCCGAGCCCGTTTGTTGTTGCCAGACTCGCGTCGCAAGAACAAACGCTCGGGATGGCCCAGCAACAACATCCGACAAACCAACGTCGAACGCGTTCTAGAAGCGAGGGCCCGCCCGCTCGATAAACGAGCATGTCTCAAGCGACACCGCCCTTTGTGCGCTGCGAGTTTTTTGGCCTCGGAGCTGGATTTCTTTGTTCGCTGCTTTTCGTGGCTGCGAGCGCTGGGGCTGTTGATGGACGAAGACGAGAGGACAACAATTGGCAAATTCGAGCGCCCCGGTGTTCGGTTGGTGGTGCTGCCATGCTTCCGCAACGTGGGCGGGCGCTCGCGTGGGGATTGGCAGCGAGCGACAGGTGGGGGTGAAGGAAGGCGGCGGGAGAAATTGATTAGTGGTCTTGTCGGGTGTTGAGACAGATACGGATGTGCCGCAAGTGAAGAGTGCTTTTGCGATGAGATGAGAGGAGATGCCCCGTACGCATTCGGTCCGCGACAATTGACCTGTCTTGCGCATCACACTCGCCCGCTGGCGCGCATCTCCGCGGTAGGGAGGGCGATGGAGGCCGCGCGCGACGAACGGCACGTCTCGACGTCGCGCGGCTGTCACGAAATAATGTCGGCAGGGCGGGCAGGGAGGAAGTCGAGGGCTCGTCTCGTCGTGTGGCGTGAATCGCGGACGAAAAAGCATGTCCCGATTTCTTTCATCGGCTCGGGACCCAGCGCGCGTCGACAAGCCAATCACGTGGGCGAGCTCGCTCTTGGCGGCCTCTCCACCGGCGGGCAGCGTCGTTGTCGGTGGCAGCAGCGGTGGTATGGGAGGCTCGCAGGTCCCTGAAGGTCCCGCCAGCGCGCAGCCATTCAGATGTCCGACGCCGCCCTGAGTCTTCTGTATTGCTCCTCCGTCGTCCAGTAACGGCCTCCGCGACCCGCGCCCGCCAAATCCTCCTCCTACACATGTGCGCTACGCGTGCGCCGGCTGACCAGCGTCTGCGCAAGGGGACCGACAAGCCTGAAGAGGGGCGCGCCCTCTAGCCGCCCTCGTCGGACTGCTGCTGTAAGGGAGAGAGCTGCCCACGCCGCACCCCTCTCGACCCCCCCGAGCGCCCAACTCCAGTGTCGGCGCCGGCCTGAACCACCTCGAGCGCATGCTGGAGATCATTGTTGTGCAGAAGACACATCCTGCGGCCTCGCCTTGACGACCCTACTCTGTCCCGCCCGCCCCCCCCCCCCCCCCCCCCCCCCCGGGGCCGTTGTTGGTGGAGGCGCTCAAAGAAAGACTCATCCCTTGCTCGCCAGCCCCCGCCGCCACAACACCATGAACGGCTTCGGCGGCAGCGTGGCCGCGCCTGGCACCCTCTACGTGCGCGCCCTCTACGACTACGATGCCGACGACCGGACGAGCCTGAGCTTCCGCCAGGGCGATATCATCCAGGTGATCACGCAGCTGGAGAGCGGCTGGTGGGACGGCGTGATCCGCGGGGTGCGAGGCTGGTTTCCGAGCAACTACTGCGCCGTCGTCGCGGCGCCGTATGAGGAGGGGCAAGATCGGAGCGACGCCGAGCTGGACGGGTCGGAGGACGAGTACAACAGCGAGCTGGAGCTCGATCACGGCACCAACGGCAACTTTGGCATGAACACGTCGCAGCGAGACAGCCGCGAGGAGGCTGCGTTCTGGATACCTCAGGCCACGCCCGACGGGAGGCTGTTCTACTTCAACACTCTCACCGGGGAAAGCACGATGGAGCTCCCGCTCGAAGCTCCCACCTCGGCCGACGAGAGCGGGCCGCGCGACCGCACCAATATTCACTTCCCCGACCAGACCCGTCCGCCGGCCGAGATCATGCAGGCCGGCTATGAGCGCGACGAGCAGACCGACTCCGAGGCCGAAGATATGTCGGCGACGCGCAATTCCAAGGGCTCCAGCGTAAGTCACACATTCACGCGTGACGCGCGCTATTTGCGTCCGTCTCGGTCGCACCAACTGACACCCTTTTCTAGAACCGACGCAGACGTTCATTCTTGTCTGACGGCGTGTCACCTGCGACCTCGATGGGCTCACTGGGCGGCGCGTCTCCCTTGAACCGCTCCCGCACCAACATCACTGATTCGACCAACAACACTTCTTTCTCCGGCATGCAACAAGGCATCCCACCGATTGGCACCACCATGGGCTCTTTTGCCAATCCGCCCGCATCCTCGTCAAATACCCCGCCCAAGAGGCTGTTTGACGACGCGCATGCGGTGGCCTTGACCTGGAACACAATGGTCGAGGACATGCGGCGCGCGGTACAACGCTACCGCGAAGTGGTGAATAATGGCGACCGATCCGAATTCGTGCGCAGAGCCGAGGACATTTCGGACCACTTGCGCCTCCTGCTGGCTGCTGGATCCGGTACCACGGACAACCACTCGGGAAATCCCTCAATCATATCAACGAACAAAGCCCTTTACCCGCACTTCCGCGAAATGATGTCACGCTTCTCGAAGCTGGTCCTTTCGTCGCACATTGCCGCGGCCGACTGGCCTGCGCCCGACTCCTACCAAAAGTGTCTGCAGGAAGCCGAGGGTGTGCTGCACGGCGTCTATGGCTTTGTTGAGGTCGCGCGACAGCAAAAAGGGGAGGACATCCCCCGCGTCACACCAGGATTTGTGAGCGGCAGTAAGACCGCCGGTAACTGGCAGAGTAACGGTCTGATCTCTAAAGACCCCTTGGCCACCATGTCCTTCATGGAGGATGATCAGGAGGGCCAGCAGGAGCCGTCCGTGCACCTCGACCAGGCGTTGCTGGAGCGGATGGATGATCTGAAGCGCTTGATCGGCGCCAGCATCCGCCGCCTGGACGAGCACCTGGTGTTGCGCGACAAGCTCATCACTCCCCGCAAGCATCGTCAAATCGGCGACAGTGTTTGCAAATCCGGCGGTCAGGTTATCGACGTCTGCAAGCCGTACCTTTCCACCGTCGAATCCATCAACCTCTCACCTCTTGGCTCTACCTTTCAAAGCCCTCAGATCAACGACTTCGCCGACCAGAAGCAGAAACTCTACGACACCTCTTCCGACCTTGTCATGGCCTGTCAGGCTGTCGCGAGCCCACTCGGCGACGAGTGGTCTGACGTCCGCGGCCCTTCACTTGAGGATCGCGTTGGGCGCGTCCGCAGCGTGAGTCGCGATCTTGACACAGCCGCGTCTCAGATCCTCTTCTCGCTGCAACTGCTGTCTGAGCTCATCCCACAGAACGGCAACTCACCCGACCCTCAGTACAGACTCACCGACGGCGGTGCCAGCTATGAACACCACAAACGCTCGAGCTCCAAAGGACCGCGACCTGAAATGCTTCGCGACGCTGGGCCTTCCAGGTCCTACACTGATGGCATGGACCCGTCTGCAGACATCAAGCGGAACGGCGAAAATTCCAAGGTCAAGCGTTTCTTTGGCGAGGTGCCAGCGCCCGCCGCGCCGAACCGGGAAGCAGACGAGACGCCCTCTTATCTGAAACTTGATCATGAGGGCGAGATTGCTTTCGATGCGAAGACCGAAGCGCCGATCTTGCGTGGCGGTACTCTGACAGGGCTGGTGGAGCAACTGACCCGCCACGATCGGTTGGACTCACCATTCAACAACACCTTCCTCCTCACCTACAAGTCTTTCACCACCGCGCCCGAATTGGTCGACATGCTCATCAAGCGATGGACCATCCAGCCGCCATACGGTCTAGGCGGGGTCGACCTGCAAACTTGGGTCGACAAGAAGCAGAAGCCCATCCGTTTCAGAGTAGTAAACATTTTGAAGTCCTGGTTTGACAACTACTGGATGGAGGCCAACGACGAGGCGAGCAAGCAGCTCATGCAAAGAGTCTATGCTTTCGCCAAAGACACCGTACAATCGACCAGCACCCCAGGTGCCGGTCCTCTGATGACCTCGATTGAGCAGCGGATGCGCGGTCAAGATGCTTCTAGCAAGAGGCTTGTTCTGACCCTAAACAATCAGGCGCCTCCGCCAATCATCCCCAAGAACATGAAGAAACTCAAGTTCCTGGACATCGACGCTCTGGAGTTTGCTCGCCAGCTGACGATCGTAGAATCCAAGCTTTACGGCAAGATCAAATCGACCGAGTGTCTTAACAAGACCTGGCAGAAGAAGCTCGCCGAGGGCGAGGCCGACCCGGCGGAGAATGTGAAGGCGCTCATCTTGCACTCCAACCAGCTCACCAACTGGGTGGCGCAGATGATCCTCACGCAAGCGGACGTCAAGCGTCGCGTGGTCGTGATTAAGCATTTCGTAGCCATTGCCGACAAATGCCGCACGCTCAACAACTTCTCCTGCCTGACCTCAATCATCTCCGCGCTCGGTTCCGCGCCCATCTCGCGCCTCAATCGCACCTGGGCGCAGGTCCCGGCCAAGAGCACGCACATGCTGGAGAGCATGCGCAAGCTCATGGGCAGCACCAAAAACTTCCTCGAATACCGCGAGTCGCTGCACAAGGCCAACCCGCCCTGCATCCCCTTCTTCGGCATCTACCTGACGGACTTGACGTTCATCGAGGACGGCATCCCTTCCATCATCAAGAAGACGCAGCTCATCAACTTCGCCAAGCGCGCTAAGACCGCCGAGGTCATTCGCGACATCCAGCAGTACCAGAACGTGCCGTACGGCCTACAGCCCGTGCCCGAGCTGCAGGAGTACATCCTGCGTAACATGCAGAGCGCCGGTGACGTGCACGAGATGTACGAGCGCAGCCTGCAGGTCGAGCCGCGCGAGCGCGAGGACGAGAAGATCGCGAGGTAAGTATCTTTTGCGTGGTCTCCCCCTTGGCACGGAGAACCGCGTGACCTAACCGATTTTCTTTGCGTTAGACTGCTCTCCGAGTCCGGCTTCCTGTAGGACAGGCTCTCGACTGCGGATCGTTTCGCCTCCTCCTCGCACACCGTGGGTGCGGTAATTTTCTAGCCGCCTCCTGCGGCAGAATCGCGGCAGAGGCCTTCCCTCGATGCTTGCTGCCTACCGAGCGCGCGCGCTGGGAAGCCTTGCACCGCTTTTTATCAATACCCAACTTCGACGGAACCCAAAAGCCCGCGAGCGAGGGGCAGGGACGAGGAAAGAGACAAATCGCGCGGTCAACCTTCTCACGGGTTGCAAACCCCACAGAACGGCGCGCCGTGAAAAGAAGCAGGCGAGCGGAATGGAGAATGACCGGGATCTTTACGAAATGAGTGATGAGGAGAAGGCGTATCTTCGATTCTTGGCAGCTTGTGGTCGGATATCACCTTTGCGAGCATGGGGTTTCTATTTTGCATTTGATTCGGTCGGGCATAGCTTTTCGAGGAGCCGTGTCGTGGTGTCAAGATGGTTTTGTTGTCGAGGACGATTGTTGCTGGAACGATTTCCCCAGTGCATGTGAGCGGATTTGCGAGGGGACAGTTGCTGTGTGTGTAGTTGGCACTTAGCTGATGAAGAGGCTCTGCTGCTACCTATTATTTTTCAAAATCGATTTGACTTGCGAACTTGCCCCCTCAGCCCATCTCGTTTGCTCTCGCAAGAAGGACGTGCTCCTTCCCTGCCACGCACTTTCCACGTGACTGTCTCGCTGCTCTGCTGTTCGGCCCACCTTCCCTCGCCTTTACAGCCAGAACCCCCGAAGACGGCCGCAGATTTATGGTCCTCATGCGCTCACTCATACTTTCCTCCGACCAACGACCAACAACTTCCGACGGCCACCCACAATGAGCAAAACGCTCGCTCTCCCGCGGCAGCTCACGCGCTCCGCGGCGCCTTCATTACGCACCCCCTCCGGGTTATCACGACGCTACGCCACCGCATCGAACCATCCCACACGTCAACGCGACCCAGCCGAACTCGAACAAATCACGACTCTCCCCAACGGCATCCGCGTCGCCACAGAAGCGCTACCAGGCCACTTCGCGGGCATCGGCGTCTACATCGACGCCGGGTCGCGGTACGAGAATGACGGCCTGCGCGGCGTCTCGCACATCGTCGACCGGCTGGCGTTCAAGTCGACGGCGCAACGCTCCGGGAACCAGATGCTCGAGAGCATGGAGTCGTTGGGCAACAACATCCAGTGCGCCTCGTCGCGCGAGAGCCTGATGTACCAGGCGGCGACGTTCAACGCGGCGGTGCCGGACACGGTCGCGCTGATGGCGGAGACGATCCGGGACCCGCTGATTACGGACGAGGAGGTTGCGCAGCAGCTCGAGACGGCCGAGTATGAGATTGGGGAGATTTGGGGGAAGCCGGAGCTGATTTTGCCCGAGTTGGTGCATATGGCCGCGTTCAAGGATAATACGCTGGGGCATCCGCTGTTGTGTCCGCAGGAGCGGTTGCAGAGTATTGATCGGAGGACGGTGGAGGCGTATCGGAAGGCGTTTTTCAAGCCGGATAGGACGGTGGTGGCTTTTGCGGGCGTGCCACATGAAGAGGCTGTCAAGCTGGCGACACAATACTTTGGGGACATGAGCGCGCCGCCAGTCACTGAAGCGCGGCCGCAGGACCCGACGGCGAAACAGCACAGCGCGCCTCAGCCGACGGCGCAAATACCGCCGCAGAAGGACTCACGGCTGATGTCCAAGATTCCCTTCCTCAAGAACCTCTCGACATCAGCGCCTCACAACGCCACCGTCTCTCCGCTCGACCCCTCGCAGATCATTCCCCACCCCCTCGACCAACCGATCCCCTACGACACGCCCGCGCAGTACACGGGCGGCTTCCTCTCGCTCCCTCCGCTGCCGATCCCGCCGTCCCCCGTCCTTCCCCGCGTCTCCCACATCCACCTCGCCTTCGAATCCCTTCCCATCGACAGCCCGGACATCTACGCCCTCGCCACCCTGCAGACCCTTCTCGGCGGCGGCGGCTCCTTTTCCGCCGGCGGTCCCGGCAAGGGCATGTACTCGCGCCTGTACACCAACGTGCTGAATCAGTACGGCTGGGTCGAGAACTGCGTCGCCTTCAACCACGCCTACACGGACTCCGGGCTATTCGGCATCTCGGCTGCGTGTGGCACGCAGTTCGTGCCGCGCATGCTCGACACCATGGCGCGCGAGCTCAGCCTGCTGGGCGCCGACACGGGGCTCGGGCGGCTGACGGAGACGGAGGTCAATCGCGCAAAGAACCAGCTGCGTTCCTCGCTGCTGATGAACCTGGAGTCGCGCATGGTGGAGCTAGAGGACTTGGGGCGGCAGGTGCAAGTACATGGCCGCAGGATCCCAGTCAAGGAGATGGTGGCGAGTATTGAGCGTGTGAGCATGCAGGATTTGAGACGGGTGGCGAGGCAGGTGTTTGGGGGCGAGGTGCGGAATGTGGGCGGCGGGAGTGGGGCGCCGACGGTGGTGTTGCAGCAGGGGGAGGAGGAGGGAGTGAGGTTGAGGGAGATGCCTTGGGGAGATGTGCAGGAGAGGATTGCGCGATGGGGGTTGGGGAGGAGGTGAGATAGGGGTTGATTGGATGTGTTGTGTTGTATAGATAGATTGTATTGTAGAATGCTATTCTCACTCTGGGGTATGGCTCAGCCGATCGTGCTTCAATAAGAGGCATCACAAATGCTAGAAGTGTAATTGTCCCCCGATCGATCTTGCCTCACGAGACACTCATATCTGACAAAGATCTCGACTGGTCGTCGGGTTGAGCGTGCCGAGCTGCGCGAACGGCGACGCTCGGACCGCCCCCGGACGCAGCGTTACATTGACGCAGCTGCCGCTTGAGATCGAGCCTGTGCCTCTGTGCCTCGCAGGCAACACCCGAACCACCTCACCCACCGTCCCCGCCCAGACACGACCCGGTCACCAACCTGCGTGCGTGTCGTGCTGCCTCTGCCTCTGTCGTCCGCTTGTCAGCAATGCTGGGTTCGGCTGTCCCCTCGACGGCCACGCTCCACACGTCAACCTCCAGTGCCACTCCCTCCTCCCCCACCCGCCCCAGCCGCATTCGTGGGTTCAGTTACCTGCGCAACTACACCCACAACCACCTGCTCCCCTCCTCTTCCTCCGCGGCGGCGACCACGACCACCTCTCCCACAGTCTCAAGGCCCCAACAACCCCTCGCGAGATCCGCCTCGAACCCACCCGAAAGCCTCCCCCCAGCCCGCGACCCCCTCCCCTCCGCTTCCGCTCCAGCACCAGCACGCGAACGCAGCCCGGAGCTCAACTCCAACATCCACAACGGCGAGCACGGCTGGCTGCCCACAGTCCAAGGCCGTAGCGCCTTATCCCGCGCCTCGCCACATCCCACCCGCACCTCGACCGAATCCGCCCAGCCCGAGCCCAACACCGCCTGGATGACACGCAGCCGCGCCGCCAGCGTCGCGCTAGGCCCCACGCCGTCCGCCGCCACGCCCACGAACCGGGCGCCTGCCAGGCGGCAGTCGCACACGGGCAACATGACGGGCAGCGAGGGCGGCGGCGAGGGTTCTGGAGGAGGGAGGGACCCGCTGCCGACGATACGCTTCATCCCGCATGTGGAGGCGCGTGCGGCGCGGCCGTCGCTGCATTTCAGCGCGGTTTCGCGGACGCTGCCGCAGGCGAGCAATGTGGTGCGGGTGGGCCGGTATTCGGAGCGGGATAACACGATGCCCGGGGACGCGAGCGGGACGGTGCCCGTGGGGTTCAAGTCCAAGGTGGTGAGTCGGCGGCACTGCGAGTTCTGGTGCGCGGAGGGGCAGTGGTATGTCAAGGACGTGAAGAGCAGTTCCGGGACGTTTCTCAACCATGTGCGTTTGAGCTCGCCCAACTCGGAGAGCAGGCCGTTTCCGGTGAATGACGGGGATGTGGTGCAGTTGGGGATTGACTTCAAGGGGGGCGAGGAAGTGATTTTTCGCTGTGTCAAGATACGGGTCGAGTGTAATCGCGGCTGGCAGAAGAGCCTCAATACTTACAACACGAGTGCGCACAAGCGGATATTGAAGGGCGCGAAGAGCAAGACGAAGGACAGCGATGCGGCGAGTACGAACAGTTCCGAGTGCAGCATATGCCTCAACCCGGTGGCGCCATGCCAGGCGCTGTTCGTGGCGCCCTGCAGTCACGTCTGGCACTACAAGTGCGTGCGCAACCTCATCAGCGGGCCCAACTGGCCCAACTTCCTCTGCCCCAACTGCAGGTTCGTGGCAGATCTCGAGGCGGACGTGGAGCAGCCGGAAGACGACATGGATTTCGAAGAAGAGAGTCTGGACGAAGTCAACGCCGACTCCGACTCCCACGAAGGCGCGGAGCCCGAGAATGGCACCGCCAAACCTCCCGCCCACCCCCAATCAACTCTTCAACCCAGCAATCCGCAAAGCAACCCTGACGCTAACCCTGACGCCGACTTTCTCGACACCTTCACTCGCACCATGTCTCTCGGAACGCCCAACGCCTCCTCCCCCGCCCCGCCCACACCTGCCAACCAAACCCTGACAGCATCCACCCCCGTCTCCATCAACCCCGCCCCAGCCTCCACACGCACCCGCTACCACACCCGCACCCCGTCGTCCGAGGTGCTGGCACCTCGCTCCGCAACGCCGACGTCGAACGCGCAATTCGCGCTCGCGGCCGGCGTCATGCACATGGGCGAGCACTCGGGGCCGGTGACGCCGCGGAACGACGCGGGGCCGTTCGTGCTGGACGGGCAGGGAAGGGGGAGCGTAGCGGACGGTTTGGCCGGTGAGGTGGTGAGGGAGGAAAGTGAGCCTGTCAGTCGGGAGGGGAGCTTGAGGGGGGTGGGGGGTTGAATGGGGATGGAAAGGGGACGGTATGGACGCGAGGTAAATGTCTAAGGGAACGAATGAGCGTAACACCGCGGGCGTTTGGGCGAGGGCGCTCTGTGATTTTGATAGATACCTTTTGCTGAGCGGTTTTTGTTGAGTATGGTTATTGGATGGGTTGATGGGTGGCAGCGTTTTTGGATGACCGTATAAGTAAAGCGAAATCGTATCTGCACATCACGGTTATGTTCACCTCCGCTGGAATTATTCGGTATCCGGTCCTCGTCTTTAGCGCTCTTATTAGGTACGCTGCTCTCATGGGCTTCGCTAAAGTCTCAGGCATTCAGTCGTAGTCAGGCATAAACCCATAAATCTTGGCACACTAGCGACCTCCGAAAATGCAGCCCACACTCCACGACGCCGCAACCTCACCCCGAGCGCAAGGCGACAACTAACCGCACAGCACAGCAGTCAAGGTACATTCACCCGCCGGATCTCTCTCAATACGACTCCCTGCATCCGGATCACTAACACGATTGTGTTGCGAAGATGGTCGCCGCTAAGAAGCACGTTCCGATTGTGAAGAAGCGCACCGCGCCCTTCAACCGCCACCAGAGCGACCGCTTCAAGTGCGTCGGCGCCAGCTGGAGGAAGCCCAAGGGTATCGACAATGCCGTCCGCAGGCGGTTCCGGGGTCAGATGACCATGCCGAAGGTGAGTCGAGGGCGAGCAGAGAAGGAAGGGCATTGAAAGATGTGGGTGGAGGACAGGATGGATGTGGAAGGGTATACACGGATGGGAGAAAGACGTATACGGATGGGGAGTTGCGATGGAACACAGCGCTGACGATTGAGCGCCTGCACAGATCGGTTTCGGCAGCAACAAGAAGACGAGGCACATGATGCCCTCCGGCCACAAGGCTTTCCTCGTCAACAACACGCGCGACCTCGACCTGCTCCTCATGCACAACAAGACCTACGCTGCCGAGTACGTACACCCGAGAGAGATTCCACGGATTCCCACTGGCGAGTCACGAACTAACGCATGCAATGCAGAATCGCACACGCCGTCTCGTCGAAGAAGAGGATAGAGATTGTGGCGCGCGCGAAGCAGCTGGGCGTGAAGGTGACCAACGGCAAGGCCAAGATCTCCACCGAGTCGTGAGCGCGTGGAGCTTGGGCTGAACGGGATGGGGAATCGCGAGGAAATGGCGTCTGGTAGTGATGGTCATTATGCGGCAATGGAAACCTTTGTGAGCTGGTCAAAGAACCCGTTTCTATAACCTAGGAGTAAACGCCGCCAACGCCTCGCTCAGAGTACTTGCTACGTAGCGGTTGTCAAAAACGTTCAAGCAAAAGAAGACCGTGCGCATTGACTCGTGCTTTAACCGTCCTCCATCGTCACCTCGTCCGCTTCGTCCGACGCTCCCGCCTCCACATCACCGCTCGCCTTCTTCGCTGCCTCCGCATCCAGCACCGTGACCTCCCCGGCGGCCGCCGTCCAGTACGCCACAACGTGAACGCGGAACTCCGCCATCGCGACCCCAAACAGCTTCAACAGCGCCGTCTGATTCGAATCCAGCACGCGCCCCTTCTCGCACACCGCATACTCCTCTCCCAGCATCACACGCCCCTTCTCCAGCTTCGTCGGCATCCCCCACTTCCGCACCGTTGCCTCCAGCGAATGCGGCAGCGGCACATCATCCTCCGCCGCTTGCTCCCCGCCCGTGCTGTACACCACGCCCGCCGGCACCACCATGCCCCGCGGCGCCCTCAAACCCGCCCTCGCGAAATCCACCTCGGCCAGACCGTCGAAAAACGCCCTCACATCCGCGACCGCACGGTCCGTAAACAGCAACCCCATCGCACCACCCATAACCCCACTGAGCGCAGCAATCCCAGGCACGACCTCGTCTTCTGTCCCACTCCCCAGCGCTTTCGCCATGACCTTGGTCTTGCCGAAGAACAGACGCCCGTCCTCGGCGAACTCGGCCCGCACGTTCTTCAGGTACGTGTTGCGCATGTTGTCGACGCGGAAGGCGAAGGCGCCCGTGTAGGTCGTGGCGGCCGTTTGCACCGCGGCGTAGAGGGTTGCGGCTTTTTCGCGCGAGGGTTTTTTCTGTACGTTGGAGGTGTGGATCACGCGCGCGCGCTTGGATTTGGGCATTGTGGCGGTTTGGGGGGGGATGGGTTTCGAGCGCGAGTGACTGAATGGATTGGTGGGTGTGGTGAGGATGTGGTTTGGGCCTTGATTCCGTGCGACCGGTGAGTTGCTGACTTGTGAGGTTCGAGGTGGGTTTGTTCGGGAATGGAGGGAATTTTTTTGGCCGGGAGCTCGAGAGAGCGAAGTGCAATTTTCTGGGGTTAGATCCGATATATTTCCGCTCGTTATCGAGAGGGCGGCAGAAGGGCTCTTGAATAAAGTGTCGCTTTCTGTCGCTTTGTCCGCGGGGATGTGCGGCAGTTAATTTCGACCAGGAGTTCCCTTGCGCCAAATTCGAGCATCGAAGTTCTCCTTGCTCCACCAACGATTGAACGTCTTTCTCGCAAGGGGCCTTTCCGCTGCGGGTTCTCAGCCTACATTATTGCAGAGATACGCGAGCTTTTTAAAAGCCTCCAGTGCTGCACACGAGCACAACGCAAGATCGGTTGGTCAGAGTTGGAAGACTTTCAAGGCATCACGTGACCTGCGAGGGCCTGTCGTCTGGCCTCCCTTCTTCTCCCATCCTCTATGCGGCTCGGAAAGGGCGCCGTTGCTCGATCTTGGCCATCCAGAGCGACTGATCGAAAGGAAGGCAAGACAGAAAGAATGAACGAAAAGATACCGATGCTGTCGAGGTAACGAATGTCATTTGATGCAAGCTGACAACGCCATCTCTAGCTAGAACCAAACGCCTTTTGTCGAAACAAATGCCGCTCCAGCAACGAACGTCTTATTTGCTAACGAACGCAATCCCCCCAAGCGAAAGTCCACTCTAGTAACGAACGCCAAACCCCCAAACGAATGCCAACCCCCCAAATGAATGCCAACCCCAAGAACGAATGACTTCCCCAAGGGCGAAAACCACCGCCTATTCATCTGTTAGCGATGTTTGGTTTGAAGGGAGATGAGCAAACTTACCACGCCGCCTCTCTTGCAGGCGGGTCCACCATCCAACACCAATCCGGGCCACGCCTCCTCCTCCGGGCCACGCCTCCTCCTCCGGGCCACGCCTCCTCCTCCGGGCCACGCCTCCTCCATCCAGTGAGATGATAATGCCTTTGTTCCTCGGAAGGGTCCATCTCGGCGGCCAGAGCCAGCTCCGGCTCCAGCTCCAGCGACTCGTACACCGTCAGCGAAAGCTTGGGGAGGGGGATCTTACCTGCCCGGCCGGTCGGGGGCCCGTATCTATATGTTCGCGTGGTCAGCATGGTCTTTGGTAGGGGGGAGGTAATACACTTTCCATCTGTTCATGATCAGCTCGAGGTCGCGGCCAAGCCGGTCACTTAGGACCAGCACCAAGTCCACGCGCGAGAGGCGACCGACTTGACCGCGGTCCAGAGTCCACCGAGGCAGCCCTGGGGCGCCGCCTCGAGGCCGCGTGCCACGCGGCGGGCGTGGATCTCGGCGAGGCGAGCCTTCTTCTCGGCCGGGGTCTTCTTGTCCCAGGTGGCTTGACGGGCGTCCAGCCGGAGCTGGGCGGCGTCCATCCGGCGCTGGTACGCGGCCTTCTCGTCGGCTTCCCTCTGGCGGGCACGGCGGGCCTCGCTCCTGGCCTCTCGCTCGGCCTTCTTGGCTAAGGTGGTGCCCGCGGCAGCCTCCTGGCGCTTCCTATCTTCGAGGAAGGCATCCAGTTCCGCACGGCGGATGCGCTGCTCCTCTGGTGGGGCGCGAGAGATGCGGCCAGCCGTCCAGGTGGTCCGGATAGGCAGCTTGTCTGCCTTCCCCTTCTCCAGGGCGCTGTGCTCGCCGGCGATGCGGTCAATGGAAGCCTCGAACTGTTTACCCAGCTCGAGTGCCTGCTTCCGTTGCCGCTCCTTGGTGCGCTGGTGCACTCGCTCGTCTTCCTGGCGCATGTATTTGCGCCATTGTCGACGGGTGAGCTCGTCAGCCTTGACGGCGCTCCTCTTCTCCTCCGCCTGCCGGCGGACTTCCTCCAGCTTGGCCGAGGCCACCTTCTCCCGCTCTTCGCAGTACAGCGCCCACTTGAGCTCGCGCTCTTTGGTGTCACAGTCCGAGTCGAAGACCTCAGCACGGCCCGAAGGCGCGCACTCAGGCTCCGACCCGGAGCTGCTGGTGGTAGAAGACGAGTCCGAAGACTCGTCAGAGCGGGAGAGGCAGTCTGATGAGGAAGGCGCGTCAGCTTTGGCTAGAGATGAGAAGACATCACAGAGAGGTGTCAACATACCCTCTTCCAGGTCCTCCGCGTGGGCTAGGGTCCGACGCGTGAGGACGGCCATCTTGGGCAGGATCGACGATCCGACCGACCCAGTGGACTCCACTGAGCTGTCGAAGGCAGATCCCTCCATGTGGCCAGACCAGACGGCCTGGGGCCGCTCGGCCTCGTCGTCGTCGTCGTGAGAGACGTCCGGCTTGCCCTCTGAAGGCAGAACAGGCGTTCCCACGCGCGAGACCGACCACTCGCTGCCATCCTCATGGACCGGTAGCTGGGTGGCCTCCGGAAGGCCTGATCCAGTCTTCGAGACTGCGATCTCCGTCCCGGCATCCTCGACAGACCAGTCTCCGCTGTCGTCCTCCTCCTCCGTCCTCTTGCTGGCCACGCGATCGGTGACCTCGGGCCTGCCCTGGTTGGACAAGAACTCGGACCCAGCAATGGCCTCGGACCAGCTGCTGATGTCTTGACCAGAAGGCAGGATGTCACTCCCACCGACGACCGAAGACCAGGTGCTGCTGTCCTGGTTGAGCTCAACGGGAGGGACAGTCTCTTCAAGAAACGTGTCCCATCCTGATGTAAACAAACAACATCAGTCACGTGAATTCAAATTGATGAAAGAAGTTGAAGGAAAGGCAAGCAAACCGCTGATGGGCCCATAAAATGCGGACGACTCGTCCGTCGCGTCGCGCTTGTCCTCGCCCGAGAACAGGTACTCCGCGGCGCCGTCCGTGGTCTTGGGGGTCTTGATATTGCGCGCCCCGTCGCGCTCGAGAGCTTGCGTCACTCTCTCCGCCTCTTCCGCGTCCTCCATCTCGACGCTCCAGCCACCAGCCGCCGTTCTTGTCACCGAGACCCGTCCCCGGCCCTCGATCCAGGACGTCAGCTTGGTGCCGACACCCACATCCACCCCGTCGTCCCCTGTGGCAGTAAATTTTGTCCGGTTGTCCTGCAGGCCTGCCGCCAGCCTGGGTCCGGGCAAGAATTGGTAGAGCTTGTTTTGGGACATTGTGTGATAGCCTGCTTGTTGAAGAGCTCACTGGGATGCAGAATGGGTCAGCCATGGTCAATTTGGCGCGTTTTCATCAATGAGGTGCTAGAAAATGATGGAAATGATTGACGCGACGCGTCAAATTCTTTCTGATTGATGGGGAATGCAGCAGGTTGACGCTGTGCAAGCACATCGAGGTGCAATGCACGCCAGCAGCGTGACGTGAAGGAGGCATGATGATGGGAGGCAGGCATGGTGATGGGAAGACATGGTGTGATGGCACGAAGCCGTAATGATGGACGGAGAGATGGCAAGACGCGACAGCGATGGCACGAGGCCGTGGTGATGGAAGGAGTGATGGAAGGAGTGATGGAACATGTGCGATGTGCAGGGCAGTGATGAAGCAAAGGAAGGGGTCGGGGGTGCATACCTCGTAACAAATCAGTCTGGAGAAGAAAGAAGAGAAGAGGGAGAGAGCGACCGCGCGACGCGTTCTTATACCCTGCGGGGCGCCCGGAGCACCGCGGCATTGTTTACGCACACAATGGATCGCCTGGAAAGAGTGGCTCGTTGCTGGGACGGATGCTCGGGGGTTGCTACCAGGGGATGGAACAATTTGAGTCCGGACGGGATGGGCCTCGCGGGAGGGAGGAGTTTGGACGGAGATATGGGCAACCGGTGCGAGGGGGGCACACAATTGCGAGAGGACGATGGGAGAGCTCGAGGGGGCCCGTCTTCCATCCGAGATTCAATGAGAACTGCCGTTTGGCTGATGGTGAGTGGAGGTGGTGCTACCGGTAACTGCTGACTCGAATCTACAGGGGCCACTAGGCGGTTGCAATGGGAACTACTTACGAAGGCTTTGCACATCGAGAATCACGTCCCCACAGCGTATCCATTCGAGGATGCTGCAATGAATGTGGTTCCGACGGGCGCTCGAGTCTCGGTCGTCATCTAACGATGGGCAAGACTCGAGCCGCGATCTTGCGGCGGAACTCAGCCCGCCCACCCATTACGGCGTACTTCGTCTGCGGCCATAGAGGCGATTGCACCTGCAATTCTTTAACTCCTAATCGAACCTGCGCATCTCAGGATCGTCGCGGCTTTCCGCACTGCGATTTGGGTAGTTCGGGATCGGGTTGGCCTCCGCTTTCGGCTCCGCTCGAGTGGCAGTGCCACCAGACGCCTCCTGCCTGTTTGGGCAAGACCACGTAGGTTCCCTGTTGCACCTGTCGGAGACACTGTCGCGAAGCGGTGCTGCTTCAGCTCTCTGTCCCCTTGCGAGCGCATTCCAGGTCCTTCCTTTTAGCACGCGACCTACTTGGAAATGACGCTCTACCGCACACGCGTTACCGAGACTGAGACTCCGGAAAAACACGTTCTCTGAGAGGGAGAAAATCAAGATGGTGTCCATGTGCGTATTGTTTTGATCCTAATGCAATATATATGGTGGGAAAGCAATTAATCCTCGCAGTCGTTCGATTCGAATTTAGATTGGTCGTTCAATTTGATGGGGAGAGTCTGTAGACTTGAAATCCGCCTCTTCGAGACATTCAAGAAATCCGTATCCTCACAAATCGTTAACCACACATCCGCGAGAACATGTAACAATCTCACAAATCCAGTTGCTGACAGTACTCGATTGGAAGTCCTGGTTTGTTTGTCCATCAACTCCATTCAATACCACGCATTAAAGCGAAAAACCGAAAAGTGAAGTCGTGGCTTTCCTATTCAGGCAGGTGAGCCAGTGTCTTGGCGACAACGCACGTGCCGCATTGCGATGGCAGCAGAATCGTTGGGGGCCACCACGTGTACGTCGCTATTGAGAGAAAATGCTGGGCCATCGGATGGTATGGGAATTGTGTCATAAAGCCGTGATAGGTTTGAAACATTCTTTTTAATTCTCCGTAATGCGGAACATCGCGACAAATTTCAAACATGCTTCGCGGACTGAAATTGCAGCGAACCTACGCC
This sequence comes from Aeminium ludgeri, assembly GCA_004216415.1. Classification (NCBI taxonomy): domain Eukaryota; kingdom Fungi; phylum Ascomycota; class Dothideomycetes; order Mycosphaerellales; family Aeminiaceae; genus Aeminium; species Aeminium ludgeri. The sequence continues at coordinate 101,632 of SGQK01000061.1, read as the reverse complement.
AACGAAGTTGTTGCCAACTCGACTAACCTCCGATCTCTTCCTTTCGCTTTCAATCAGCACCATTCACAACAAACGAAATGCGTCACACCAAGGGAAATATCGTACACCCGCTCCGCACTTCCATCGGACAAATCCCCTCCTCCACCTTCGCCTCAATACTTCCCCCACTGCTCCCCTCTCCCACCTTCCCTGAACCCTCCCCGATTCCGCTCAAAACGCACCTCCGGCATCTTGTCCCGCCGCCCAGGCTCCCGCGCCCCTGGCCGCCCCATGGGGTAGTCATCCGTCCGATCGAACCCATCGCCCGCCTCATCCCGCACACCCTCATAATGCACCTGCGCCCTTGCTCCACCACCAAGCCCGGGCTTCCGCATCGCCGTGACGACCCCGTCCTGCGATGCGTGCGGGTTCCGCAAGCGTGCACGCATCCGTCCGCCAGCGGGATGGATCGAGACGCCGCCGTCGCGGCCGTACTTGTTGTAGTACGAGTGGAGAGCTTTGTCGGCGTAGAACTTGTGGTTGCGGTGGTAGTAGGCAGGGTCACGGGCGCGTGTGCGGGAATGAGAGGGCTGGCGGGATGGTTTGAGTTGTGGGGAGGGCGGAGGGCTGAAGGAGGAAGGCTCGCTGGGTCCGTCGGTGAAGACGGCGTCGCGGTCGTTGGAGTAAATGGACGCGGTGGAGGGATGGGCGAGGGGGGTTAGATTGAACTTGTCGAGCTTGTAATTGAGAAGTGCGATTGGGTCGTCATGACGTTGGTCGTTGGATTGGCGGCGTTTGTTAGAGGGTCGGCGGGGACCGGGAGTGGCGGTACGGTGGTCGCGGCGGCTTTCATCGCGGCTTGAGCGACGGTTGTGGCGGCTTTCGTGACGGTCGTTGCGATGGCTGTCGCGGGAACGAGAGCGGGAGCGGGAGCGAGAGCGAGAGCGTCGGTCGTTGCGATAGTCGTTGCGGTAGTCGTTGCGGTGATTATGATTGTGGTTGTTGCCGTGAATTGTGATACCGTCGCGATCGTCGTGGAAGCTGGCGCGAGATTGGCGCCCTTCGTCGTGATGGGACTGATCGCGGTACTTGTCTTTACCATTGTCGCGGGGGCGCTCGCGATGATCGTCGGAATAGCTGTCACGGGACCCACTGCGGCGACGGGTCTTGCGCGAGTGGTTGCGGTGATTGCCACGCGACTGATCGCGACGATTTTCCCGAGGGGGATGGTCTCGGTTATCAAATGGCGGATCGTCGAACCGACCAGGAGCGTCAAATTCGGGGTTTGGTTGAAACGGGTTGCCCGAAAGATTTCCGTTTTGCGGAAAGGTCGCGAAGTTGTCTTGCTGTTGGACTGGGATGCGGTCATCTTGGTGTCGATTCTGATCGTCGACGAAGGCAAATGGAACTGGCTCTGGACCTGGAGCCTGAAAATTTGTGCCTCTTGGTGGCGGCGGCAGCGGACTAGGACCCATCTGTCCGTTGAAAGGAAGATCATTGAACACAGGCCTATGCTGCTGCGGGCCTGGCGGCTGGAACCACCGTTGTTGTTGGTCGCCATAGTTGTCCATGGGCTCCATCGGGGGTGGGTATCCTTCGTTGTTGAAGTTGCGTGGTTGCGGTTGATCATTAAAGAATGGGACAGGGGGCCCGTCACGAGCAGGCATTCGCAGTGGTGGCTGCTGCGGTCGCTCTGGAAATTTGCCGAAGTGCTCTTTCGGGCGCCGCGACGAACCCCGTGCAAAATTGTCGCCGAAACTCTCAAAAATGTCATCTTGCGCTCTTTGCTTGTTCTCCTTCGGCTTTCCATTTTTGTCGTCGAAGACGTGGATTAATGGTGCATTTTTGCCTTGGTTGGTCAAAGAATGACATCCCTTCGGACGCTCTTTACTCTTGTCAATGCGTTTCAGAATGACATTGATGCTGACAACGAGCTTTGCGGGGTCCGTGGTGCCGGTGCGCCTAACCATTTGCTTCTCAATTTCCACGACGACTGCGACCCACAAAACTTGCTTGTTCCTCTCATAGCTCTTCACATCATAGAGAAGACTATCCACCGCTGCCTGCTGCACCGACTTCAGAGACGAGTACTCTTTCTCGGCAGTCGACTTGTTCTTGATGAACCTTCGCACCGCCTCACGGAGCTTTTTCTCATCCTGTACGTGATGAGGCGTTGGTTTCCAGACGGGTGTCGATTTATCCTTCGAGGGATTTTGGTCTTGACGGATGACGTAGCCTTCGTACCGCTCCTCGACCTCGCTGGGGAGACCTTTGTTCTTCTTATTCTTTCCCGGGTCATTGCCAAAGTTTGGACGGCCTCGATCGAAATTGTTGCGGCCTTGGTCATGATATGGCGGGGACATATCAGGTTCGACCTCATAGTACAAATTTGGTGAGGGGAGATCTTCTTCAACAAATGCGGGGCCTAAGGGCACATCCATAAAGGGACCCGTGCCGTTGTCCATGGCAGAGGGGCTAGCGAGAATAACGGCGCTGAGCCAAGAAGACCAATTGCGGTTCGACGGCGAATGGTAGAGGTACCGAGGTACTGGGTCGAGAGGATGGGGCAGCTTAAACCAACTGAAAGCTGCCTTGATGTTAGGCAACAAGGGCAAAGAGAAGGTGTGAAGCGACGAGACAGAAGGGAGGAAAAGGGCAAGAAGTAGGAGAAGAAGAAAGAGAAGAGCGGAGGAAAGCAACGCAATTAAGTAAAGCAATCGGTGTCTTCCCGCAAAGCTACTGAAAGTCGTTACACCACCGCGCGCGAGGACCAAACGCGCGGGCTCGGTGGGCTGTATGCATCTATCTGCACATACTACTCACAGCAGTTGCCTTGTTCTTCGCCCCGCTTGCATAGGTAACTCTGGGCCACCAAGCAGAGCAGCCAAGCATATGCAACATCCGTTGCGAGCAGGTGATGGAACGCAATCGTGGCCTGATTGCTCGCATGCCCGTCAACGCAGTGCGCGGGGCGGGGCGCACGCTACAGCGGCTGGACTGGGGAGGAGGAGGAGGAGGATGGGCATACGCCCACGGTTAAAGTGAGGGCGAGGCGTCGGAAGGCCCAGCAGCGGGCGGCGGAGGAGCCTGAGGATTATTGAGAACGAGAAGCGAGCGAGCTGGAGGAAGTGCTGCGGTTGCCGCCAGAGACCTATGTCGCGCCAAGGCCGGCGGTGAGTGGCTGGTGGGGGCGGTCCGTACATCTAAGGCAGCGGTTCGCCACTCATCCCTCCTCTTTCTCCTGTATACAACAGTACTTGGCACGTGTATACATCTTCTGGACAGCTAAGCTCGCGGTGACTCGAATCCTCATTCTCAGCCCGCCCTCGACGGATCCTCCCAAGGCAGCAGAATAACGAGACGACCACGCCATCGAATCTGGATTCTGTGCGACTCTCCTGACGACACCACCCTAGGGGTTGTCCAGCGTAGGTCTCGTCTGCAAACTATCCGAGGATGTGGCCTTCCGCCGCAATGGATGCTTTGGGATGCTTAGAAGGCATTCGTGGCTCCTCAAGCATGGAGTGCTCCGTACCCGGTACAAAGACAGCGCATCGCCGCCCCTTCCCGCGCGGCCAACTCGCTCATCTCTCTTGGAAACCATTCAGCGCTCGGCTTCTACGATGTGAGGAACGCCGCCTCGCCGCATGGGACGATACCCGCCCGCCAACGTCGGCAACACCGGCACCCTTGGCGTTCAAACCGTTTTGTCGATTGCCTCCCTCGCTCGAAGAGTGGCCCACCCCTCGCCTCAGGTTGCACATGCGAACGCTGGCCCTGAAGCCCTGCCATTGGAGTCTCACCGCCCGATCGTTCTTTGTGCTCCCTCCATCTCCGGACGCCGGGGCATGCCCAGCGATGGGGGGGGGTTGACTCATGGGCGACCCGTGTTTCCGCCAAACCGCAACCACCGCCTATTCACGTCTACACGATGTGTCTTTACACACCACTCATATCGACCCTCGTGACCGCAGCGCCAGCACCTTTTTTCCTCTTCCCTCGTCGATCCGCGTGAAGAAGCGGATCCGCCCCGATCACCTCCATCCCAACGGCGCACCTGCCGGCAGGCGCTGCGTAGCGATGTGCATGCGTCGGCGCCGCGCAACTGTTCATCGTTATCTTCGCACCACGTCACTCCTATCGCACAGACAGGCGAGATGCATCCGCGCCCGACCGCTAGGAATACATACACTCTAAGCGCGCCGACGCGCAAAAGCGACGTCGTGCGATCGTCGAGCCGCTGCGGAATGCTGTCTTACCTCCGATCCGTGATGGAGAGTGGATGGTAGATACTTCGGAAGCTATTTCTTGCCAAGGACGCGAAACGGATGCTCCAGTCCAATCCCCATCTCCGCCTTGCAAAATACCACAGCCACGCCTCGAAAAAGCTGGAAACTGACCCCCCACAGCCAAGAAGAAAACTCCCCGCCCAAAATCCAGACCCCGCAGCCGATTCACCTCTGGCCCGCGGCAAACTGTACGGAAAGCAGAAGCTGACGGTACCTAAATGAACAGTGCATGTACTGACCAGGCCAGCGCATCACAATGTGCGCGCCATGCAGACAGCTTGACACTCTGTCAGCTGCACCGAAGGCGAAACACCCTTCCCCCATTCACTTTCCCGGCAGCGGACCCGTGTAAAGCCCTGGCTATCTTGCATCTCCACAAGCCATCCAGTTTCGAAGCGCCTACCTAAACGTCCGCGCCGCCGCAACAAATGAGGCAAGTTTGGTAGGCCCGGCGCCACGTCCGCGCTGTCTGCTTCGCAACGTTCGCCTTCAGATCTTCATCATATGAACTTGCGCAGCTCTGGACTACCGATCTTGCGCCGACCGGAAACCGACTGCGTGAGGCGGAGGATTGATGTCTGGGGTGCAGAGCCGAGGGATTATCTCCAGTCGACGGGCGTGCTGCACGAAGGCAACTGGGAAAGTGAAATCCCTCGGCGCCGCCATGACAGCGGGTAGCGAGGCCGACACATGCATATACGACGTATGTGTGCCGAGCGTTGTCGTTTCGTAGCGACGACCCGTAGATTTGGTCTGATGAAATGCCGTGAGTGCTTGAGCACCGACATCCCTGCTGTTGCCTGAGGTATTCAGCACACATCACGTGACAGCTAAGTGCCAAGACGGAATTCCCAGCTTTCGAGCTTCGACTTCTTCCGCTTCATTGCAAATTCTCCTCTTCTTCTCATCACCACTGAGGACATGCGCGATCGCTCCAGGCTGTCACGAGAAGCTTCGAACATTATCAAGCAAAAGCAGCCTGCAGTATCATCATGCCATTCCTCCAATTGAGCTGACAAGGTAGGTCCTGCCGCCTGACGACGTCGTCGACAGTGCTTTCATCAAGCACCCGCGTACTGTACCACACACCCTTGAGTCCATGACCCACCCCACTTCTCCTTCTCGAGCACGCATGGGCGCGATATCGATGTCAACCCCCCAAAAGAAACATTCACACACGCAACCAAAATTGCTAGAGCCCGGCATCTTCATCAAACCCAGGATGACCGAGTGTGGACAGAGTTGCCAGAGCAAACCCGCCGCATTTCCCCTCTGCCCGCCAACATGGCGGTGGAGAAGGGGATGCGGTTCTCCGCTGCTTGTCCGCTTTGGCTGAGCCTTGCCGGGGATGGACTCGTGGTGGAGAGGACATATACCAGCATGCACCGGGGCGTGGGTGCGTTGGGGGCAAAGGGATGGTGCCGGAGGTTCGGCGTGCAGATAAGGCTTGTGAGACAAAGCTCGGACGATGGAAATGTCTGTGGAGGGCTGTCTATAGTGTATCCACACCCGCCGCTGTCAAGAAATCAAAATCCGCCCCCTCCTCGGCCTGGTTCACGCGACTCTCATACAGCGCGCGATACCCTCTCTTCCCATCAACCCGCTTCCCCGCTTCTCTCTTCCCTTTCCTCTCTTGCTCCACTCTTCCCCTCTCATCCTGCGCCTTCTTCCTCCTAACCTCCACCCTCCTCTCAATCTCCTCTTCCCCCACCCGCAGTTCCAACGACCTCCCCTCCGCATCCAACGCCACCACATCCCCGTCCTCCACGACACCCAAAACTGACGTCTCGACCGCCGCCTCAGGCGACACGTGCAGCACGATTGTCCCGCCCGCAGTCCCGCTCATGCGCCCGTCGGACACGCGCAACATGTCTTTGACGCCCTGGTTGCCGAGTTTGCGAGGGATGGGGACGACGCCCGCTTCGGGCATGCCCGGGTTGCCGACGGGGCCGATGCTCTGCAGGACGAGCACCGAGTCGGGCGTGACGGGGAGGTCGGGAGAGTCGATGCGGGCCGCGAGGTCGGCTGTGTTGCGGAAGACGAGGGCGGGGCCGGCGTGGGATAGTAAGGCGCGGTTTTTGGAGGCTGAGGCTTTGATGATGGCGCCGCCGGGGGCGAGGTTGCCTTGCAGGACTATGAGGGAAGAGGCGGGGTAGAGGGGGTTGGTGAGGGGACGGATGATTTGAGAGGAGTAGGGGAATGGGGTGAAGGGGTGGGCGTCGAGTTCCGCGCCGAGCGTGCGGCCTGAGAGGGTCAGGGCGGAGAGATAGAGGCGAGGCCGTAGAGTGTGCAAGAGGGCCGTCATGCCGCCGGCGTTGTGAAAGTCGGTCATGTAGTTGTCGCCGCTGGGTTTGAGGTCGACGAGCAGGGGGGTCGTGCGGCCAATCTCGTCGAAGGTCGAGAGCGTGATGGTGCCTGCGACGGTCGGGTGGCGGTTGATGATGGCCATGAGGTGCACGATGGCGTTAGTCGAGCCGCCGATGGCTTGGAGTACCGTGATGGCGTTGAGGAAGGATTCGCGACTGAGAACGGACTGGGGAGTGAGCCGCTCGGCAGCGACTGCCACGGCTCTGGCACCTGTCTGCTCTGCAACCCGCAGGCGTGCGGATGAGACGGCGGGCGCGGAAGCGCTATTCAATTGCATCATGCCCAGCGCCACCGTTACGCAGGCCATCGTGCTCGCGGTTCCCATCACGCCACACGTGCCGGCCGTGGGCGCCAGCTCGCCATTGATCTCAGCAATCTCCTCGATGTCGAGTTCGCCCGCGCGATACGCAGCCCAGTTGTTCCGGCAGTCGGTGCAAGCACCCAGTCGCACGCCCTTGTTGGAGCCGGGCATCATCGGCCCCGTCACAAGCGGCAAGACAGGCTTGTTGGCGGAGATCCCGCCCATTAGCTGCGCGGGGACAGTTTTGTCGCAGCCGCCGATCATGATGCAGGCGTCGACCGGCTGGGCTGCGATCATCTCCTCGGTGTCCATGGACATCAGATTGCGCAGATACATGCTCGTAGGACTCGCGAAGGACTCGTGGAGACTGATGGTCGGGAAATCGATTGCCAGGCCTCCGTTGAGTTGCACGCCGCGCTTGGCCGCCTCGATGAGTTGCGGCACGTGGGCATGGCAAGGGTTGAAGCCTGAGCCCGTGTTGATGATGCCGATTATGGGGCGTGAGAGAGCATCTTCCCCGTAGCCTGCGGCCTTGATAAATGCCTTGCGCAGGAAGAGAGAGAAGTGAGGGTCTCCATAGGATGCGAGACCTTGGCGGAGGCCGGTCTTGGGCGATATCTCGTGGGTGAGATCGTAGTCCGAGTTCGCTGGTGGGTTGTTGTTGGCCATGACCGCGTCGTTCTTGTCCTCAGTCGTTGTATCGGTCGTCCAGCTCGATCATATGTATTCGCTTTCACCCAGACATTGGCGTACCAAGGAGCTTATCCAATCCCAAGGTCTGAACATGTAATAACCCCGCCGTAGAGTGGATGCCCGCCGAGCCACCACGCCCGAGGTCGGGGGCGGGCAAGTCGTGGAAAACCATGACGGAACGGAAAAGGGAACGCGGACGGACTCTGCTTGCTCTTCTGTCTTGCAGCTTGAGAACCGTGGTAGAAAGGAGAAGAAAAAAAGCTAACTCATGCCTTTTCCGTAGGTCGCTTCAATCATAGATATACCGCGAAGCCAAGGTAGATTACTGGGGATGAATATTGAGAGCTCGAAAACTGGCAGAGTTAATGCATTGTGGTGAACCTTCAGGTCAGACGAGCCAGTCACCTCCTAGCTGGTAACACAAGCTCCTTGCAATCCTGGTGGCATCAAGGCAGCGAGGGTGAATGATGATGTGGGAGCATCACCAGTACTTTGACGTGAATGATCATCAACAAGAAAGATCGAGAGTTCGTGAGGTTCCCGGACGCCTCGCAACTGCAGCCTTTGACGGAGGCTTTGCACGGACCTCTTCTGCAGACGTCACGCTCTCCAGGTCCTCTCCATCTTGTTATTACTGCATCCATATCCAGCTCACGTTCAGTGGAAGACAGAATACCACAAAACAAGATCGAACAGTAAACTAACCAAGCCATTAACAAAATGGCACCAAAACGCAAGCAGCCCGCAGCAAGCGCATCCGCTCCGAAACCTGCGGCCAAACGCCGCTCCAAACTAGCAAAAGAGAACGACATCAGCGCGGAAGAAGAGTCCGAGATTCAAGAAGCATTTGCACTCTTCTCCGTAGCAAGCGAAGAGTACGATTCCAAACAAGGTGTCATCGCGACCTCAGACGTCCGCCGCTGCTTAATCGCGCTCAACGCGCCGCCCTCAGACCAGGCCGAGCTGCAAGAGATCCGAGACACGGTTGATCCGGAAGATGCTGGGTGGGTGACGTACGAATACTTTGTCGCTGTTGCGGCGCTGAAGCTGCGCGCGAAGCAGGAGGATCCTGAGGCTATGAATGAGGAAGTCATGAAGGCGTATAGTCTGTTCACGAAGGGGCAGGAGCGGGAGATTACCTTGAGTGATCTGAAGAGGGTGTCGATGGAGCTGAGAGAGGACGTACCAGATAATGTGCTGAAGGACATGATCCGAGAAGCCACTGGGGGTGGACTGGGAGGTGTCGGGATGGAAGATTTTGAGGGGGTCATGAGGAGGGCTGGGGTGCTGGGAGGATGAATGTACTCCGATGTCCCGGAAAGGAAAGAACGAAAAAGTGCGCAACAGTTTCACTGCTAAAAGAGGCCAGTACAACTGCCGCGAGCATCTCAAATGTCTCGCCGGATACAATGGGCTGTGTCGACCTGGGCTTGGACTCATGCAGAGCAAGACGTCACGTCTCAGCTTGCTCGTTGTCTCCGATCTAGGATGACGAAAAAAAGTACACCAATTCCAACACTCCGCCGCTTGCCAAGACTCGGCTGAGAAAGAGAAATATACCGTTCACCATTGTTGACAGCGAGAAGCCGAGCAGGAGGCGCGAGTCCGACGACACATCTGTGCACCTACATTCAAGTCGGAGATACCTCCTTGGCCTGACAATCTCTTCCTTTCAGATCTCCCCTTCTCTCAAAGCCCTCCCGTTCCTTCAGACTCAATTCTGCAGTCAGATTTGACGATTTCTCCGCTCCTTCGTACTCAATAAACGACCACCAAATACCGACTTGGAACGACACGACGCTCGGCTCCACGCATTTATACTCATCATCCTCAGACAGACATGCATCTCTCCTGCGACCAACTCCCCTGCCCGATTTGCTATGAGCACTTTAAGGAGAAGGCCGACCAAGCGGTGCATCTCCGCTGCCTACACCAATTTGCGCTCCCATACCTATGTCAAGAATGCCCAACCTCGCTCGAGCATCCGCAAGCGCTTGACCGCCATATCATTGCCAAACACAGCAAGAACGACAAAGGACTTCCGGGCCATGAACCTGGCAAGCGACATGGTTTCACCAAAGGCCACTGTTTGGTTCCAGGGTGCAGGTTCAAAAACTAGAGTGTCACCGGGCTGTACTTGCACTCGCTTTACCAACATCCACTCGTCTATCACTGCAGGGACCACTTTGAGAGTTGCGAGAGGCTCGCCGCACATCATGATGACGGGTCCTGCTGCGAGCGTCGAACGGTTGCGAGTTATTTCCAGGCTGTTCCAGATATCCTTGATGCTGTCTGCAAACATGTCATTTCTTACGCCTCATCGTCCGGCTTGACGTGCTCCGGCGTGTCTTGGACGAGTCACGGGACCTCTCACGACTGTCAGCATGCAACCGAGCAAGTGTCCACCACTGCCACACCTACGCTTCTTGACGACGGACTGCACTTATTCCCGCAAGGCCCCAAGCTCCCACGCTATAAGCGACCTGGCCTCTCAGCAAGATTGCCAGAGTCTCGCCCGCGGGCTCGTTATATCATCCGATACTCTTCGTTCCCGGCCGACACGCCTGATGAAGAAGTCTTGGGCGCCGATCCCACCTACATCGCCGGCGGAAACCTCCTGCGATTCGCCCAACGCTACTCGACAAGTGATCTCCTCGACAAGATCAACTCAGGGCGCGATAACCCCGTCTTCACCACTCCCACCGAACTGGAAGACCGCATCGCCGCAGCGCTCAAGCTCACCATCGAACAGAACTGCTTCCCGAATGTCGAAGCGGCTCACCACTGGCTGAAAGTTCGAACGCAGGTACACGGCGTCGCCCCCCTGAACAAAAAACGGACGGACCGCCTTCGAAGCGGCCTGGGACTTGTCACAAGCGCATCCGCACGCACATCCCCCCGACGGCGCCCCGGCAGCGAAACGCGGGAAGACCGTGTCCGCGCCCGCGAGGCTATCGGGCACCGTCGCGCAGCGTGCGAGGGCGGGACAGTCTGACAAGGTGAATGATCGCGCACGCGGAAGTCGTGCGGTTGGGAGTTCGCAGGAGGATCCTATGGTGATTGATTGAAGGCGTGAATAAGAGTGAGGCAAGTGTTGGGCCGCGATGGTTGAACTAGAGGGGGAAAGGAGGGTTAGGGAAGCGCAGTGGGATGGGCCGGTGGGATGGGAGGGTGGGGGTCGGGTTCTGGAATTGTGATTGGGAGCGGGAGGTTGTGTCGTGCGAATTATACTGTACCGGACGAATGACTGAATACCTGTCACGCCACGAGCAATGCGCGAAACTCCTCGGGCAGGTGCGCGTCGCGTGAGCGTTGGACGCGTTGTCACGTGGCTTTCGACTACAGCTCCTTTCCCCCCACGTCTGCTACTGTGTCACGCATTGCCTTTTGAGGCGTCTGGGGTTTCGAAATTGTTCTTGGATCAATCGTGTCGAGCGTGTGTAGATCCACGAAGTCACTGCATGCTGTACGAACACATCGTCACCTCACAGGCACCGGCCTTGCACTGCTACATCATCCCCACGTGTCCCTTGCCTATCGTCATCGCGGCCCATGTGGCACGCGTGCATACAACAATCAGCCGCTTGTGCTCGCAAACAGCCTTTCAAATGCATCTCCACCGCCATCCTCCCATCTCGACCTGCCAAGCGCCGACACGCGCCCGAAACGGAACGTGTCGCCAACGCGGGCGGCAAGACGGGCGGACAGGCGGCAAGCAGGCGATCTGGGCGGGATGAACACGCGGGCAAATCGGCATTGGACGAGCCAGATGGTTTTGGCAACGCGATGGGCGGCTTCATGGGCTACTACTGAAATCTCCAGGAAGCCGTATCGCAGTACATACAATCTCGGCCGTGGGCTCGCGGCTCGCGCTGTCGCGTTGTGGGGAGGGGGGAGCGGTGTGCTGGCTGGGGATGTGGCGTCTGGATTTGCTTCTGTTCCTTGTCTTGGAATAATAATGTCACAGCGACGTCGGGTTGGATGAACGGTTGAGTGGCTAATGTAGCATGGATGTTGGCCTGGAGCTGTCAAGATGAACGTCATCCTCGCTTCATGGGACATGCGGACTGCACTGCAGTTGTGCGGTGGCTTGCCACCGCTCGGGTTGACGGCGTAGTTCGCGTGTATATGCACCTTACCTCCTAGCTCTTGAAGAAAGAATGCAATTGCCGACGCATCAAAGGGCGACAACGCGACCGAGGTGATGACGCGGTTCGAGAGTTTGCCCGCAGCGACACAAACCTGGAAGTGGAGGTGGAGCAGCCACAGCACGCGCCACGCATTATCGCAGCCATCGCAGCATCGCAGCCACGGCACAACTTTCGCGGAGGGAGCTCGCAAGACGGTTCGGCCGCGGCTGGCGGCTCGACCGATCGTTCGTCGGTCTAAATTTCCCCAGGACCCCAGGACGATCGCGCGCGTTGCTCGGGCCAGGTGCCTGCTCGAGTGCCGTGAGCGGATTTCGCCTCTCCAGTCGTCCGCGCACCATTGATGCTCTGCATGGAACAGTCGAGGGAGCTCGTGTTCACACACAGCGAAAAACCGAGGGGGTTTGAGTTGCCGTGTTTGGGTCGTGGCGACCAGATGACAAGAAGGCGGATCGAACGAGGGGTCGGAATTGCGATGGCGCCGATCAGCTACGATCAGTGATGTCATGTCGAATGCAGGCCACGCATGCGGTCGGACATCCCTGTCGCCAATCACCTCGACCGTCTGGAGGAGGGCGCACAGAGGCACCTGAAAGGAAACAGTGTGCGGGCGGGCCAATCGCCGGTGCATCATGTGTGGCGCATCCCCAGGCCGAGCGCGGTGATGCGTGAGTGGTGTGGTCGTCGGCGGTCGAGGCGCGAGAAGGGGAGGGTGGCGAGGATACCTGGTAGGTACAAGCTGGCCTGCATGGTACGGAACCAGGGAGCTCGTAGGAGGTACCTCAGGTAGAGGGGTGAGAGAGGGCGTGGGGTGAGAGAGGGCGAGTTGCTGGCAGTGGCGGTACGTCATGGCCGCGTTGAGCAGGTCAAGTGGGCGCAAGGAGTCGCGCCGGGTCGTCGATCGAACGTCTGGCGCGCGCGCGCGGGGCCGTGCCTGCCATTAAAGTCTGTGCGTGCCTCTCCGTCGCCCTGTGACACCAAGACGAGCCTGCCGCTGCTCCTTGTTTTGCCCCCCGCCCGGACCTTTCCAACCCTCCAACCTCTCCCAGCAAACTCTTCCCTTCCCTTCTCGCTCCGCCTCCTCCACCACCCACCTCCACCACCCACCTCCACCACCCTCCTCCACCACCCACCTCCACCACCCTTTACCAACTTCGCCTCCCTTTCTTTCCCCGGCATTCTAGATACCCATTCCCCCCCATTGTAATCTGCATCTGCTGCCCGCCAGCTCCCCCGCGCCGCCACCCCCCCTTCCCTCACTCCTCTCTCCGCCGCGACACTACTGCATCCGGCCCATTGACCGCCCGCCATGTCTGTCAACGCGCCAACCAACAACAAGGTGAAGGAGAAGGATGTCAACGCCAAGTTGCAGCTCTATGGCATCTACTCCGGTATGTCCACGCGCCAGGGGGGGGGGGGGGGGGGGGGGGGGGGGGGGGGGG
>SGQK01000061.1:0-88403 GCA_004216415.1 Aeminium ludgeri | reverse complement strand
TCCCCTCTCCCCCGCGAGCCTCAGCGGCCACGTAGCTAACACGACTCCCTCTAGCCTTCGCCAGGGGCAAGGCACCTTCGGTAAGAGCCATGTGCACACGATTGGATCCACGCGACAGCTGCTGACAGCTCCCACAGAACAAGCAGATCGATGTGGCCATGAACACCGCGCTTGACTGGGAGGGCCTCAACAAGCCCTCCAAGGACCTTTCCGATGACGGCAAGAAATTGGTCGCCGACCTGCGCGACGTTATCGACAAGGCCAAAATCCTGCTCCTCACCAAGAACCAAGGCAATCTGCTGCAGGACTTCATCTGGCAAACGCAGTCCATCACCGCCAACGACGCCAAGACTCCCAACGCGCCGGTGGACAAGGAGACCGCGAAGCAGCAGGGCAACGAGGCTCTCGAGGGTCTGCGCACTCTAGGCCAGCTTTTGATCACCAACGGCCAGTTCAGGAAGCTTCGTAAGAACCCTGCGCAAGACGAGCCACCTATCAACGACACGCTGACATGCTTTAGTGAGCGATTCCACCGTCCTCCTGCGCGACATGGTTGGCGATGCCGCCGCCAACACCGCTAAACAGGTCAAGCCTTCGGACGAGCAGCTTTCCCAAATTGACAGGCCGGCCGAGGACAACACCTGGCACGAGGCCCCGGATCTCTCCAAGGACAACCTCAGGTCGCAGGTGCAGAGCCGGGTTCCCTTGCAGAAGAAAGAGGCCCAGGAGGAGGCCAAAGCGGCTACTGGTGATGCCACCCGCGCTGCCCACCCGGAGGGCACTCGTGACCCCGCCCAGGCGGCCCAGGACCACCAGCAGGGGACCGCTGGCGTCGACGCCAAGAAGGGCGGCGAGGTCGGTGCGAAGAACATGAAGAACCGCTTTGCCGACCGTATGGACGACGAGCAGAGGGAGAAGATGCGCCAGTATCGTGAGAAGACCAACAACTACTTCAAGGAGAAGGTGCCCAAGGAGAGGCGCGACCAGACCATTTTCCGCCTCAAGAAGATGGTCGTCGAGGTTCAGATGCACAAGGACTGTAAGCATTGGATGGACTTGATATCGTTGACCGTGCACTCGTACTGACATTTTCCCTAGACCAGAAGGCCATTGACACGCTGCTGCGCTTGGCCGAGGAATACACTGGCCACACGAAGGACGTCACGACTCAAGGCCAGGGGACCGCGAAAGGTGCCCATTCCCAGGGTGGTGTTCATGGAGCTGAAGCTGACTTGAAGGTACTTTTTCTTAGACATGCTTGATCGTAGTCGGCCAATGCTGACAGATCTCAAGACACTCTTGGAGCGTTTTGCCAACAGCACTTCCTTTGACGACCTGATGGATTCCATCAACCAGATTTACAAGGATGCTGACAACGACCCCGAGCTCAAGGGCTGGTTCAAGAACCTCGACCGGTACATCCGTCGCTGCCTGCAGGAGCAGGGCTACATCATCGAGGAGGAGTCCAACCAGGAGTGGCACAAGATCCATGACAAGGGCCAGTTTCTCCTGCGCGACCGCTACCGGGACCACACCAACCGTGTTGTGGATGAGCTCAAATTCCTCGCCACGCAGTTTGAGGAGGACCCGCAGAACAAGGCATTCGCTCAGTCGATGGACAAGCTGTTCAACGACCTTGGCCACGACGCGTCTGGCAACCAGGAGTTCAAGCCTCACCTGATCAAGGACCTGACCGAGGTTCTTCTGCCGGCCTTCTTCGAGAATGTGCGCTACATTCCCATCCCGCGCATCGAGTTTTCCGACCCCATGATCGACGCTGTCGTCGAGAACTTGGTCATTGAGGGCGACAACCTGGCGCCCAACATGTTCGAGTTCGGCAGCGACAACTACTGGCGCTGGGGTCGCAAGGGCACGGCAAACCAGAACAAGAACAAGGTCATGTTGTCAGTTTCTGGCGTCCAGATGGACCTGCGCGACGTCGCCTACTACGTCAAGAAGAAGGAGGGTTTCCCCAGCGTCACCGACAAGGGTATCATGGACGTCTTCCTCGGCGGCACTGGGCTGAGCTTCAAGGTCGCCATGGAGACCGCCGACAAGAAGGACAAAGATCACTTCTTCAAGATCAACAGCGTTAACGTTGACATCAAGAACATGAACATTAAGCTGAAGCAGTCCAACCACAAGCTGCTGTTCGGCCTGTTCAAGCCGCTCTTGTTCAAGGTCATGCGCCCTGCCATTCAGAAGGCGGTTGAGAAGGCGGTCCGCGACAACGTTCGCAAGGCCGATGCCTTCATGTTCCAGGTCAAGCAAGAAGCCGACCGCGCCGCCGAGGAGGCCAAGAGCAACCCCGACCCTGAGCACATTCAGAACATGTACCAGCGCTACTTCAGCGCCTTCCAGAAGCAAATGAGCAAGGGTCAGCAGAAGAAGGAGTCTGCCAAGGACTCCGCCGGCAAGGTCAATGTGGCCATGACCGAACACGAGTCCATGTTCAAGAACATTTCCCTGCCCGGCGGCATCTCCACCAAGGCGACCGAGTACAAGGACTTGGCCGCCAAGGGCGAGAAGTGGGAGTCCCCTGTTTTCAGCATCGGCTCTTCCAAGGAGTCGTCTAACTTTCCGGCTGTCTCGAACCCGCAGCGCAAGCCGCACTCCACCCGTCAGGGCGGTCTGCGTCACGAAACCATCAACTCTGCCAATACCGGCATCCAGGGTTCGGGCACGACGAGCGGAAACAAGCCCGCCACCAACGGTGGTGGCTTCCTCAACCAGGTCAGCAACGCTTTCCAACCCGATGCGCGTCAAGACCTTGGGCTAAACTCGTCCGCAGATCTAAACGCTGGCTCTAAAACTGCCAACGACCCACGCTAGCAGCAGAACACAGTCCTCGGCCGCGACAATCCTGTGCTGAGAGGCCAAGTATAGACGTATCTCCGTCGAAGCTGCGGTTTTCTCGGCGCCCTGTCCCTGCTCGTGGGCGTACGCCTGGCCCTCCTCGGCCATCCCCTCTTTCTACCGACGGACATCTCGTTTCCCGCAAAAGGCGGACTATGGACACGGACAGGGACAACGGACAACGGACAACGGACGGACGGACAGATACCCCACAACAGGCACCCCTTCTCCCCCTTGCAGCCGTACTGTGACCCAGCGCGGGCGGCAAGCGGGCAGACGCGAAGGGGCGTCCTGATGTTGCGCGTGCTTTTGCATGATACCACTGCTGCGTTGGTCTTCTGTTTTTTCCTTGCGGGAAGGTCCTTGAGAACACTAGTACTTTGCGTTTGTACTTCTGCTTTGTTTTGCGGCGAGCACACGAGCGGGAAAAGTTGAGCAGTAATGGTGGATGGATGGGGGAACGGGTGGCTCGGTAGTACCTTAATGATCAGTTTCTTCGTTTCCTTTCAGCACGTTCGCACCCCTGACTTCCTTCCTCACGCTCGTCCGAGCTTTCGTCCGTGAACTGGTGGAATGGACTGGGATGCATTTCCTCTCATCCTTGCAGGCAGAGCAGTCCTTCCACGAGCCATACCCATAACCCCAAAGCGGTTTAGCGCCCACCACCACACCTCCCCAAAACTTCACACCCCCTAACATGAAATCCCCAATCAGCCCTGCAACTGATCCCAGAACAACAACAACAAGAACAAGAATAACAAAAAAGGAAAAAGAAACTCAGCCCACTCCCCAACCCCGGCATGTCCCCAAAATGCTCCACCTAACGCCCCCCGCCCTCGTCGCAACAGGCGGCACCCGCCACCCTTCCGCCGCCGACTGGGCGCCGGGGCTTCTCGCCTTCGGTGCCGGCCCCAACATCGCGCTCTGGGACCCCCAGGCGGAAAACGGAGAGGGTGTTTCCCGGCTGCTGTCGGGGCATACGGGCGATGTGAATGCTGTTAGGGTTTATGATTCGGGGGCCGTGGAGGACGAGGGGAAGGGGAAGGGGCGGAGAGTTGTGTTGAGTGGGGGCGCGGATGGCGGGGTGGGCGTTTGGGGCGGAGGGCCGACGGAGTTGGAGGGCTGGGGAGCGCTGTGGGCGTCGCGGCCGGGCGAGGGGAGGGCGGTGAATGCGATTGCGACGTTGGCTGGGGAGGGTGTGTTCGCGGCGGCGCGTGCGGATGGGCGTGTGGAGGTTTGGGGAGTGGGCGACGGGGTGGGGGAGGGGCAGGTGCGGTTGCGGTCGTCGCTGCAGCTTAAGGCGGGGTTTATCCCGCTGGCGTGTGCCTTGGTAAGGCTCGAGGGAGGGGCGGTGGCGATGGCTGTTGCGGGGACGGCGGCGGTGGTGCGGGTTTTTGCTTGCGTGGGGGGTCAGCAGGCGGGAGGTGGGGAGTGGGTGTTGCAGGCGGAGCTGGTGGGGCATGAGGGGTGGGTCAGGGGGGTGGATTTTGTGGAGGTTGAGGGAGGAGATGTGCTGCTGGCGTCCGGGAGCCAGGATAAATATATTCGGCTTTGGAGGTTTGGGCGAGGGCAAAAGGGGGTGAATGGGGAAGGGGTGGGGGCGGCGGATCCGGCGGCGGGGGTGGTCAAGAAGAGCCTCTCGAACAAGGCGCATGAAGTTGGGGCGGAGGGGGCGAAGTACTCGGTTACGTTCGAGGCACTGCTGATCGGGCATGAGGACTGGATATACACGGTCCGATGGGCCCCGCGGACAACTCTGGACAATCAACTAACGCTCCTGTCTGCGTCCGCAGACAACTCCCTTGCAATGTGGGCAGCTGATCCCCTATCAGGGGTTTGGGTCTGCCAAACGAGGCTGGGCGAGATCAGCTCGCAGAAGGGCTCGACGACAGCGACAGGCAGCACAGGAGGACTCTGGATCGGACTGTGGCAACCAGATGGGCAGGGTGTGGTCAGCCTCGGACGCACTGGCAGCTGGAGACGGTGGGCCTACGAACCGCAGAGCGATACCTGGGTACAGAGAGTGGGTGTCAGCGGGCATACCAAGGAAGTGCAAGGCCTGGCATGGTCGCGAGACGGGACTTATCTTTTGTCTACAAGCTCGGATCAAACCACACGCCTCTGGTCTGCGTGGGAGCGAGACGAGGGCCGCAAAGTGACATGGCACGAGTTCTCCCGTCCTCAGATCCATGGATACGACTTGAATTGCGTGGACGCTATCTCCTCCGATCAATTCGTATCTGGGGCCGACGAAAAGCTCTTGAGGATCTTTAATCAACCGAAAGGCACGGCGGACCTAATTCACAACCTTTTTGGCGACGGACGAGAGGAGAAGATTTACTCGAAACCCGCATCGCGCACGACCGAGCTCCCAGAAGCCGCAAGCATCCCCGTCCTTGGCCTTTCCAACAAAGCCATCTCAAGCGCAGCTGACGAACCCGAAGACCAAGAGGCCGCTCCAGCAGCAGCGCCCACCGAAGACCAAACAGCCGCCAACGAGACTTCCAACACTCAAAAGTCCCTTCAGCAGCTTACTCACCCACCCTTCGAAGAACACCTCGCCCGCCACACCCTGTGGCCGGAGCACGAGAAACTCTATGGCCACGGCTATGAGATCTCCGCCCTGGCCGCCAGCCGCGATGGGACACTCGTCGCCACCGCCTGTAAAGCCAGCTCCGTCGACCATGCCGTCATCCGCCTCTACGAATGCCACAACTGGCGTGAAGTCAAGCCGCCCCTCACGGCACACAACCTGACCGTCACGAGCCTTGAGTTCTCACCGGACGACAGGCACCTCCTCAGCGTCGGGCGCGACAGGCGCTGGACAATCTTCCGCCGCAGCGAGGCCGACCCGCAGCAGTATAGCTTGCTGTGCACTGAGCCCAAGGGCCACGCGCGCATGATTCTGGACTGCTCGTGGGCGCCGAAGAGCGGTGGCGAGCCTGTGTTCGCAACCGCGGGCCGTGACAAGACGATCAAGTACTGGCGGTTCCAAGGTGACCAGGCCATGTGCGCACACGTCCACACGGCTGAAGCGCCTGTCACCGCGCTCGCGTTTACAGATGCCGAGGAGTGCTCGAGTGACGGTGAGAGGCGGTTCTTGCGGCTTGCGTACGGGACTGAGGAGGGTCATTTGAGGATTCTCGAGGGCATGTCAGCTGAGGCGCTGGATCGGTTGGATGAGGACCTGGCGTTTCCGCGGGATGCGTCTGCGAAGGCTGTCAACGCGCTGGCGTGGCGGCCGCGGAACATAGGGGCAGCTCAGGCGTCGACGCCGTTGAAGCAGTACTTGGCTGTTGCAAGGGATGACAACTCGGTCGTGGTGGCTGGATACCAACCGGGAAGTCATGCGTGAAAAAATCCGGATTCTTTATTGTTCAGTGTCTGCAACGGTGTCCGTCAACTTGCGGCAATGACGGATGATTAAATATTGAGACCTTGTCGATCAAGAAATCGGGTGCTCACAGTGGCGCGGATGGCCGGCGGAATTGAGAGTAAATGACTGCAGTCAATGCATTGCCTGCTTAAAGGTCTCATGATCGACTAATCCATCGGAAATACCAGTGCCGGAGTGGAAGTATCGTACTGACGGTGGGATGACGAAATCGCTCGAACGCTCTGAGTGAACGCATGCCTCCTTGTCTCTGCGTTTCTCGCGGAATGAATCAAGGGCACGGTGGACCAGCTTCGCTGAAGGTACAACGATGCACGCCGGATGACAGACCTACTTGGGTGCACGAGTATCGTCGTGGCATTGGAGAACGGAATATATGCTTGCTTGGAAGTAAGAAACGCAGGAGAATTGCTTGGAAGCATTATGACATGCTTCCAACGCGGATAGAGCGGAGACATTTCATGAGCCACCCGCATTGCTCACTTCTTCCATGCAGCATCTACACCCTCCTTCAACCCCGGCGCGGCAATTTCAGTCCTCTTTTTCCTCTTTCTCGCCGAGTCGACCCCAAACCTCTGATCCCTCTCCCCAACCACCTTCTCATAATCGGGGAACTGCCCGTAATCGGAAAAGCTCGTCATCAACCTCGGCATCCCCAACGGCACCTCATGGCCTTCATCCGTCTGCCACAGATGAAACACCTTCCCATAAAGCTTCACAACCTCATGCATCTCCGCGCGCTCCGCCAGCTCCCACATCGCCTCCGGCATCCCCTCCGGCGTCGGCATCACCAGCATCCCGCTCTGCACCTCGAAGACGTGGCTGTGCCACAGTGCGCGCTCCTCGGCGTCCAGACGCTCGAAAAGACGCGGCGTGATCATGTACTCGACGCCTATCAAGCGTGCGTTGACGTCCGGGCTGTCGTAGAGCAGGCATTGGCGCACGTCTTCGTTGACGTGCGCGCAGTAGTGGTTGGCCTCCACCGGCTTTCCGGGTGCGGCGAAGGGGGTGTGGAAGGCGTTTAGGTGGGCGCAGATTTGGCGGACGGGGGCGAAGGATTGGGTCATGCCGGCTGCTGTGTGGAGGACGGATTCTTTCGTCGAGGTGGCGTCGCCTTTGGTGGCGTTGGTGGTGGGGAGGTCGTCCATGATGAAGATGGGGAACTTTGGGGTGAGAGTTCCTGTCTTACTGCCAGAGATGGACTGGTCTTATAACGTGTTGACGCTCTGTACAGACGGGCGGAGCTCGCGGCAAGGATGTACCTGAAGGTCGCCGAAATCGTGCGGAGAGGTCGGCGATGCGCAGCCTTGTTAAGCAAATGTCCCGAGAACGCAAAGCCCAGACACAGAGGACTTCAAATGATTCGTACTTTATGTGGCGAGTGGCAACTTCTCGGGATAGTAAGGCTCTCCTGCCCGCATTTTCTGAGTAAGGTAACGTAACTACCTGGTCCTAATAGGTACCTAGGAGGTACAGAAGAGCAGACATGCTATGACGTCACATTTATGTTTTCTCCAAATCCGATGTATGTGCTTCTCCATTGGCTTGATCGTGCGGAAGCTAGCGGACGTACCCTTCAGCTTCTTCTCGCAGTAGTCACCTTCCTTACCTGGCAGCTGCGAGCAGTTGTTGAAGACATCGGCAGGCCTGTCTACACAATGGCCGAAAGCATCAATCTCAAAATCGAGTTCACGTAAGTCTTACACTCCAACGTAAGTCTTACAATCCACCCAAAACTCACGAAACTAATTCTGAGACTCCAGAGGCGGCCTTGAGATGCTATTCTCAAATCGTCGCAACCACAAAGTTTCAATCCCGTCAACAGACCCTTCAACCAAAGCTCCTGCAAACATCGCTTATCTGATCCGTTGGCTGCTGGACAACCTCCTGACCGATCCTCGGAAGGAACTTTTCGTTCTGGATGACTCGGTGTAAGCCTGATCTCAGTCTCCCGCCATGCTAAGGTCGGCGAGGTGGCATAAAAGTTAAGAGAGATTGCTGACTGAGGGTTCGCGCACAGGCGGCCCGGGATTCTGGTGTTGATCAACGATGCGGACTGGGAGCTTGAGGGAGAGGAAATGTACGAGTTGAAGGAAGGAGATGAGGTGGTGTTTGTCAGTACTTTGCATGGCGGGTGAAATTGCGGAGCACGAAGACTTGATTTCGAAGCAACGTCTGAGGCCGTCCTGTGTACTAGGCGTTCAGCCTAAGCTGCGCCTCAGATGAACGAGAGGCTCACGGCGTAACGAAGCGGCGAGATACGAAGAGCGAATGCGCCACTGGACGGTTTAGATAGCTAGCAAATAGCGACGGTGGCCATCGGATATTATTCTCATCCCACGTCACCACCCCCCTTGCCTCTCTAGGATCTCCCACCCAAGGAGCTTCCACATTTCCTCCTTGAACCACTCCCCCACATCGGCCTCCTTTACCTTTGGCATCGTCAATGCAGGGCCCTTCGGCAACGCAGGCATTCTCAAGGAGTCCTGGAACGGGTCATCTTCGACCGTATCCTCCGTCCCAAATGTTGCATTCACAAGCGTTCGCTGTAGCCGCTCTTTTGCCGCAATCGTGAAGCCGCCTTTGATATTGGCCTTGTTGCTTGGTTGCTTGGGTTTACCCGTGCGGGCGTTGATAGCCGCTCCGAGGTGAGCTGGTGCAGCGATCAGCATGCGAGTGATGATGTGAATGAGGTAAGGCGCCTCTAGTCTCGCTGCTTTCTTTTGCTGGTCTTTTGCCTTGGTAGCCGTGGCAGGCTGAATTCCTTCTTCAATTCCTTCCGGCGAGCCAGAAGTCATAATCTGTTGCTCAATGGTCCCTGCTCGGTCGCGGTCGAAAACTACCGCGAACAGTCTCGAGCCAATCCTTTCAAGGATCACAAATGCGAATCCTTCGAAGAGCGCCTTGTGTGAGCTGAGCTTCGAATCCAGGCGGGAAACGAGGCCGGAGAGGAACGTCGCAAAGACATTGAGCGCAGGGATATCCTTGAAGTTTGTGGGCCTTGGCTGTTTGACCTTGGACTTCGAGGGCAGACCCCTCCGCTCCTCCTCCAGCGCCTTCGCCGCTTCGGATGTAGAAATCCTCCCGAGCACCTCGACGAGCTGCGAGTACATTTGGACGAAAGCATGAACGACGTGCATTTGCACTTCTGCTCCATCGGCGTAGTTGCTGAGCCTGTTGAAACCGATCATGAAGGACAAGATGCAGCGGTTGACCGCGGCCACGACAGACCTCAAGAAGTCAAGATCATGGGGATGTTCATTAAGGGTGCGTCGGAGTGCGTCTGGCACGGCTGAGACAGCGCGCTTCAGCTCGTATGCGAGAGCTGGGGCGTCAACCTTGCTACGAATCTTCAGTAATGAATGCACTTGGTAGAAGCTGCGGATCAGCTCCTGGCCTGCCAGCTGTGTCAGTCACGCTGCTCATCGCCTGGAGAATTTGTGAAGCCTCACCAATGTCGCCAGCCTCGCTGAATTCGAATGCAGCAAGCTCTTCAGTCTTCTTCGCGCGTTTTGCATCCCTTGCAGCGTCCGTGTCGGGCTTTTTACGCTTCTTTGCCGCCCCGGACGCTATCTCGCCGACCTCTCCGACTTCCGCTCTGGTCTTCAGCTCGTCAATTTGCCTTTTCAGTTCGCCTCGTTCGCCTTCCAGCTCGCTCAAGGATGATCTGGTCCGCTCATACTCTGATCGCCAGAAGGCCGACCGGTCTAAGTGGCGATACACAGAGCTGAGGGCGTTTTGTCGACGACCGGGGGCGATGTGACTTCGTAAATGAGAAATGTAGTCTGAATCGGGCTGTTAGCCGAACGCGTATCATGAGCATTGATGAAATGTGCTCACCGCGGATGGAAAGTTCGGGTGGCTTGGAGCGAATGATGGTGGTGGCAAAGGCGACCGTTCGCTCCGATGGAGGCGTAATAGGCGGCGAGCTGGCGGCAGCAGAAGCAGTCATCATGGGTGCTTCCGCTATTGTCATTGCGGCTAGAAAGAGAGATGCAATAATGAGACGAAAAATGGAGAAAGTGATGGTGCGTCCATGAGAACCAGGCAGCAGGAGAAGGCGCGACGGACGCGTCGCGTTTCCCGACCTCACCTCTATCGCCTGGCTCGCTTCCTCCATCATCATCAGACTTACATGGTGCATCCCGCCGCGCCACACATGAAAAAAGGTATGGCAGCTCTGAAAATATTGCCATCGAAACAGCAACGCAGGGTTGTTTCGTTAGCCCGGTTTCGTTTGTCGGATTCTGCCAACGAACGGCCCACACCAAGCAACGCGGCGGACTGCTCGGCCCAGTGAATGTCCTATCAAAAATGCAAAAGGGTATCATCTGCCGCAGGACCATCTCCACGTTTATGCCATCGACGCAACACCTGCAACAACGAAGTCCCACACCAAAATCACGGTCCTGTTAGCCTTAGTCATCTAGGCCCCCGCCGGATCTGCCTTGCTTGGAGTCTCTGGCATCGTCCATATTCTGCCTGAAGTCGGTCCACAGCGTCCTGATAACACCTTCCTTCTCCATGCGATCCACGATTTTGTTCGCTTCCTTGCGACGCTTCTTGGTGCTTCTCCGGTCTCTCTCGACGATCTTGTCGGGCGTATTGTATCCATGAGCGATGAGCCAGCTGACAACCCACTCGTTCAGATGAAAGCGCCAGTGCTGGAGAGCGTGGGCCGTCTTGGCGTTGGACATGCAGAATTTGCCGACGTAGTAGATGGTGTCGACTGGTGCGACTTCTTGGCCTTGGGCATTGTACCCAGTCTGCTGGCCATGCTCCTCAGAGTCGGAATCGTCATCGTCGTAGTCGTCGTCGTCGTCATCGTCATCATTTCCAGCGACCTCTTCAAGAGTCTCCCGGTAATACGGTTTTCCCTGAAACTGTATCTGATAGGTGGCTGGGTGAGATGAGCGATTGCAGGCGTCGCAGTGGTCCCGCAAGAAGTGCTCGGCCGCGTTCCGATCTATTTGCTCAAACGCAATGTCGGGGCGAGACTTGAGGGCGATTGTGAACCCAGGCGTCCACGCGGCAGAGGTAAATTTGGAGCCAGCAAGACCCTTGACCTCGTCATCCAGCTTCTTAAAAGTCAGATCGTAGATTTCGTCGTCCATTTGGAAGGCCGGATTTATCTTCCTCTGCACCATCCACTCCACTGCGTACTTGAAAAGCTCCTTAGCTTTCATCGACGCATAGCGAGTGAACTGAAGTGGCACACCGTCCGGAACGCCCAAAGGGTTGTCCGCGTCCTGCTCTTCGATAAAGCCGGTGTCATCGTCGTCTTCTTGGAACATCTGACGACTGCTCATTGACTTTGTGTGAGGCTCGTCAAGCTCTTCGACACTGTCGTCGTGGCTGTCGTCTTGCTCGTTTTCGTCCGGATCCTGTTCTTCCTCCTCCACGGTGTCGAGGGGCTGCTGCCGCGAGCGCTGCCTTTTCAACTTATCTAGCGCCTTCTGCCTCGCACTCTTCTGAGCCGTTTGCGTGTTTCGTGGAGTGCGCGATGAGTCTTCCACATCGCTGCTTGGACCTAGGAACTCCAAATCGTCGTCCAGGTCTTCTTGCTCCCGGCTGCTTATTTGTCGAGGGCGCTTGATTCTTCTCGGGGGTTGGGATTTACCGTCTCCACT
This sequence comes from Aeminium ludgeri, assembly GCA_004216415.1. Classification (NCBI taxonomy): domain Eukaryota; kingdom Fungi; phylum Ascomycota; class Dothideomycetes; order Mycosphaerellales; family Aeminiaceae; genus Aeminium; species Aeminium ludgeri. The sequence continues at coordinate 76,523 of SGQK01000061.1, read as the reverse complement.
TTCCAGGTCTTCGTCGGAAACCGAGGCTCTGCTTCGCTTTCTCGTAGGAGCTTCGATGATCTCGAGATCATTGTCACTTTCGATCGCGAGAGGAGATGAGCTGACGAAGGGATCTCGAGATGGTTGCTTGCTAGCTCGTTGGCGCCTCTGTGTGCCTGAAGTGGTTGGCATTTCATCCTCGTCGTCATCTTCGCTCTCCTTGAGCGCGTGCACCTGCTGCCTGTTCACGACAATATTGTCATCCTCCGAATCCGAATCCGAATCCACACCCACCATAGCAGGCCTCTGCGAGCCTCTCGTGACCCGCTGACTAGATTTCGACTCATCGGCCTTGCTTCCCTTGGTCTTACTACCTTCCTTTCCAGAGCGTGTGCGCTTCTCTTTTGACGAGCGCTGCTCATGCTCGGACTCGTCACTCAAGATGACCGTCGCCTGCTGCCTGCGCTGCGTGCCAAACATTCCGCCTGTAGCAAATTGCGGGCGAGTAGATTCCACTCTCACTGGCGAATCGAAAGAGCCGGGTTCTCTGGAGCTAGAGAAATCGAGCCGTCCTTGTTTGGGTTTCCGTCGTCGCGAGTTGGTGCCGTTTTGTGTGTTCGATATCCGCTGTGTTGAGCGGACTGGTTCACTGTCGTCCTCACTAGATGAATCGACCTCGCTGGCGGCGCGTTGTCTCTGCTCTAGTGAGGCTGCTGGCGTCGGCATGCTGTCGTTGACTCCGTCGAGCGGCGCTGAGCCACCGCCATCTTGCACTTTGCGACGCTTGCGCGAAGATCCATCGCTATCGACGGAAACAGCGGCTGCTCTGTGTTGGACCTGCTTGTTGTAATCTTTCGCGGCGGGGGACGAGGAAGGGAGCGGCGTGAAGGCCAGACGACTTTGCCTCTTGCGCGAAGATCTTGTGCCCGCCATAATGAATGAACTGCTCTACCCTGCGAGCTGAAAAGGAGTGTGCTCGTCAAGGTGAGGAGTGAGGCTGGTGAACTGGATTAAGACGCGTCTCGGTAGGTAAATTGGGTAGTCACCACAACGCGACTGAATGACGACGAAGCGGCACGTGCGCGAGCTTCACAGATTTTGGCCTCAGGCTACCAGCGGTAAATGCACTCGACGTTGCTTTCCCCTTTGAGCCTTTGTTACGACTTCTTTGTGGCGACTTCCATGCTTTCTTTCATTTACGGCCACAAAAGTTCAAAGGGGATTTGCTTCCCACGTAATCTTCGCAAAGCGCATTATCGTTCAAGATTCGTCAGAATGGATGCAAGGGATGTCGCGACAGCGGACGACGCCGGCGAGAAGCCCAACGCTTGTAGGTTTCTACTTCCTTACTTCAAAACCTTTCACCCATGTTCTGATCATTGATACATAGTCACAGAGCTTCTGAGCCAAAAGCTCAAACCTGAATCACCTGGAGGTACGACCGATGCCCCTACGAAGAGAACACTCTTCTCAGGCCGCGATGGTCTGGGCGTATACTCGGCCGATCCAGCATCATTTCCGAGCAGTCGTGTATTAGACTATGACGACGACTTTGTAGTCATCCAAGACCTCTACCCCAAGGCGACCGTTCACTTCCTTATTTTACCTCGAGACCCGAGCAAAAATGCCGAACGACCACAGGAGGCCTTTGACGACCCGGTTTTCTTGGCTAAGTGTCGAGCTAAAGAGATGCAAGTGCGCAAAATGGCCGAACAAGAACTGCGCAGAGAATTGGGCCGCTTCTCCAAACAAGAGCGAAAGCGCACCGAAGCAATGAATCAAGACAACGCACCCGCCGAGCTACCCCCCGGCCGAGACTGGTCTCTCGACATAATGACAGGAACACATGCCAATCCGTCCATGAACCATGTGCACATTCATGTCCTGAGTCGAGACCTCGTCAGCGAATGCATGAAGAAGACAAACCATTACCTGTCTTTCACAACCGATTTCTTTATCGGCATGGATCAATTTCCGTTACCTCACAACGATCACCGGCGCAAATATAGGCATTTGCCGAAGGACATGGTATGCTGGAGATGTGGAGAGCCTTTTCAAAACCGGATCACGAAGCTTCGAGAGCATCTTCTGGAAGAGCTCGAGCATTGGAAGAGGGAGTAGGACGCTCATCGGGCAGCCAATCGATACACTGTGAGCATCTGCATCTAGTGTGGTCGAGATCGCTGTAGACTGTAAGTGTCCGATTGCAACATCCTGAGAGGAGAACATTAAGCTAAGACGCCACTCCAGAGACCTGGCGCTCCAGTGATGTAGGATTTCGAGACGTGCCAGTCCATCCGATGTTTCCTAAGTCTGACGACAGGGGATTTGGTGATACCTTGTGCGTACTCACATTGCGCATAACGGGTAGACGCAGCAGCACGGGGCCCTAGCAGCCCAATGCGACCTCCGAGCTCGAACAGAGAGGCAAGCCCCATCTCCTTGGAGACAAAAGGACAGAGGCGTAATTGCAGGGCTTCAAGGCAATGTCTCTGCGCAAACGAAGATGAAATGAGAGGCTTGGAGGCAACGCATTCAGTTTGAGCTCTTGGCGATGGGTCGGCTTCATTGCAGTGAGGTCGCACGGGCTTCGACGTCAGTTCAAACGCTTCACTTCCTTCAAACTTCACCGCCAAATCTTCTTCACTCCATCCCCACGATCTTATTGCCTTCATTGACGAGGACACCCAGTCTCTTCCGGTTCTCATTCCCTCCCGATCGCTTCTTTTTCTCCGAGCTTCCATTACTCCCCCTGTCCCTTCAACGAAAATGTCACCCTCCACAAACGGCCACGCGCCCGAAGACCACGGAAGGCACGATTCTGTCAATATGGAGAATGATGAGCAGAACCAGGTGGCCACTTACTGGAGCCGCTTTGAACACGTCAAATATGGCGATGTGATGAAGAACATCCTCATCGAGGTGGGTGGAATCCTGGCGCGCGACTTGCGCTGGAGCCTGAAGTAGGCTGCTAACGTATGGGCCCGCAGGACGTTATCAATCGCTACGAGTTTTTGATGCGGAAGCATCGAGACTACGTCCAAGAGCATCAGAATGAGGTTCAGCACGCGAGAGACGCCGTCAGGCTCCTTGAGAAGACGACGGCGAGTCTGCTCCATATGCAGATGGTTATGGTGAGCCTTCGTCCATTTGTGCTACTCCTCGATGGCTGTGATGCACTGACAAGTTTCTTGACAGAACCGCAAACCCTTCATCATGGTCCTGCTCGACGGCGACGGTATGATCTTCAACAGCAAGTTTCTCTCACAAGGCGAGACTGGCGGTCGGCAGGCAGCAGCTGCGTTACACAAGATCGTGGCTGAATGGTCACACCTGAACATTGTGGACATCCCTTCCGACGTCACAGTCATCGTCCGCTGCTTCGCCAATCTCGGCGGGCTCGCTACTACCTGCGCCCGGGCAGGCATCGTTGATTCGCCGGCTCGAGTGGAAGAGTTCGCGCGCGGCTTTACTCAGGGAAAGGCGCTCTTCGACTTTACGGATGTGGGCACTGGCAAGGATCGTGCGGATGGCAAGATTGCTGGTGCGTAAACTGCCTGGTGTCCCATCCGATGGTCGCTTTACTGACAGCGCGCAGAGACGTTCAAGCTTTTTCTATACGATTACCACTGTCGCCAGGTCGTTCTTGGGTGCAGCCATGACAACGGATACGCCAGGCTCTTGGAAGAATACGCCGACGACCCTGAAGCCCTGCCGCGAACCACCCTCCTCGAAGGAGCCCCCTTTGCCAAAGAGCTGAAAGACATGCCATTCCAAACAGTGAAGTTCCCTGGGCTCTTCCGCGATAAGCTGATCGGTCCCGAAGACTTGCTCACGGGCGCACGTGCGCGCATTGACTCTCGCGGATTGAACGCAGAAAGCAACGTCTTCACCCCTCGCATTGCATCACCCGCCAACCTCACCAGCCCCATTACCAGCGCGCCCCGCCCGACAGCAAGCCTCGGCATCGAAGCGGACATCCGCAATACGTCCTTGGTCTCGACCATCTCAACCGATACACCCGGGGCTGCCACACCTGGGCCCTCCGTACCTGCAGCCTCGACTTGGGCCGGCTTAGCCTCGAAGCGCGCTGCAGAGCCCATGACCGACCTCGCTCGCCCTGCTCCCGTGAGCCCTCCTCAAATTCGCCGCAATCGCGCTGGACAGCGCCTTGACAAGATCCTCGACTACGACCGTGACGAGGTCAATCGCCTGAAAAAGCTCAAAGCATGCAATCAGCACTACATCGGCGTGGGCTGCTGCCACTACAACGCGGGCAAAGAGGACAAGTGCCCGCACGACCACCGCCTCCAATTCTGCAAGCAGGAACTGAAGTGGCTGCGCGTCGTTGCGCGTGAGACGCCCTGCAAGAAAGGGCACGAGTGCGCAGATGTGGAGTGCATTTACGGTCACCGGTGCCCGTTCCCTGTCGCAACTGAGGGCAGTATGAGGGACGTCGGATGCCTGAATGGCGAGACGTGCAGGTTTCCAAGGAGCATGCACGCGATGGACACGCAGGAGGTTCGTATGGCCAAGATTACTTAAGAGGCCGCGGTCGCGCACATGGAAGTTGAGCCTGGAGCTTCGAGTGGAAACAATGAGTGCAGCCAGTGGATCTCTTCCATGATGGCGAAGTGGCTCGAATACCAGGCTTCGGTAGATGGCGCAGAATGAAACACAATTGCAAACAGGCAAGGTCCTTTACGACTTGGAGTTTCAAAACTTAACGTTGTCCATTAATCATCAGTGCCCGTTGATCCCACACGATTGCCCCGGGCAGGCATGGCAATTCCCATCCCTTACACCTCGCTGATCCCGCAACTCACAACCCATCTAACCACACACAACCCAACCCCTCTCACCTAGGCAACGCCCTTCCCGCCCCATTTCCCGCCCCACCCTGCGCCCCAACCCCCGCCTGCCCCTGACCCCCCAGCGGCGGACCCTCGCCCATAAGCCGCTCCAGTCCCAGATCCTTCCAAGCTGGCTCACGCGGCCGCTGCGTGGCGCGCTGGATGCCGAACGCGGCGTGCTGGTCGGGCACGACGTCGTCTTCGTCGTCGGGGTTGAGCGGCTGGTGCTGCGGCGGCACGTCGATTTCTTCCGCCGGCAGCTTGACGCGTGTGAAGTCTTCCAGCAGGTCTGCGTGGTGCGGGGAGTGCAGGTGGAGGGGGTTGAAGGTTGAGTCGCGGGACTGGGTTTGGGGGTTAGCCCTCTTGGTGGGAGTCGAATGGGAAGTTCTTGAGAGGCTTTACCATGGTCAGGAGGTCTGTCAGGCAAGATGATTTGCAATTTGAATGTTCACAACTGATCGATCAATGAAGTCGGCAAGACGGCCGTCACGAGCAAGCAGCGGTTGCCGTTGTGTACGTCTTTCCCCATCGCCTCTAGCGCCCTCGCTTGAACCCGCCTCCCGCAACAGCACAGACCACCCCGCTCTTCGAACTTCCGCAAAGCGAAATTCTATGCCAAGCATCCGAACGCACACCACGCAGCGCCGACGACCACCTCCACCCCACGACACACGCACGAAAGGTACGCACCCCCCCGACCACTCGCTCCCGCCCGACACGAACCTGACAATTCTGCGTCCCAGCTTTCCTCGACAACCACACCGAAGCCTCTTCGCTCCCAACTCTACACACCGCAAACATGTCGCACGAGTCTGTCTGGTACTCGCGCCCGCGCACGTACGGCAAGGGCGCCCGTAGCTGGTACGTTTGATGGTCGCGGAAAGAGGGATTCCCCTCAGCAAGAACAGCGGCGCAGGATACAGAAGGATTGGAGCCCAGAGGGGGGGGGGGGGGGGGAAGTGAAAGAGTGAACAGCATGCTGACAGCGAGGCCCCACAGCCGCGTCTGCACCCACAAGGCCGGTCTGATCCGCAAGTACGGCCTGAACATCTGCCGCCAGTGCTTCCGCGAGAAGTCGAACGACATTGGGTTCACCAAGGTAAGGCTCGACACGCCGGACAGGGCCAGATCGCAGCACAGGGGACCAGGTGCTGACACAGTCACCACAGCACCGTTAAGCGATTCACGATGGACGGGGGGAGGAATGCGGGAGGGGCAACGAGGCGAGGCTACATCGCGCGCGCGTGAGGCTGCCTGGCAAGATGGAGTGCTGCCCGGCGGGTTGCGTGGGGGGAGTTCACGTGGGCTGCTGGAACGCTTTCAGAACCGGCGCCAGTTGCGTGTTTGTTATGCTCGGGTAGCTCGTACGCGACGATATGAGAAACACCCTCTCGGACGACTCATACTACACCTCAATTCTTGTCATTCGAAGGCTAGCCTGGACATTGTGTGTGACGACGTGCATTTTACATCAGATCTTGCCGAGCTCATGGCCCCGCGGTGCTGCATATACTCACTCGCCAGAGAATTGTGAGCTGTTCAAGCGATTCCTCATCATGAGGTCGCAAAGCACAATCTTACACACCTGGCGGGTTGCCATGCGTGCAACATACGTACCTGTACCAGACCATGCGGTCATTGGGCTGAAGACAGCTAAGAGCACGGCATATCCAAGGCTATAAATGAGTACGAGTGGCCAAAACGGCGTTTGCATGTCCCCTTAATGTACAGTACATGTATTATTGCGAACGCGAGTAGGGCGAAAATGCCGTTGCAGCTCACTTCCGAATGCTGACTGTCTCGCTTTCTGGCTCGGGAGCGAAGAACGTTCTGACCTAGCCCCACAGAGCGACTATGTTCTGTCACTAGAAAGCCTATGGAATTCAGAAGGCACCAAGTTTGTCTCGAAGCAAATGTGCTGAGTGCCAGACCATAAATAATGTGTGGAGGGGAGAGCAGCGGCGCAAGCGGCGGTCGTGCAAGCCAGAGAGCGGCGTGGACCGATTCGGGCGGAGCGGAAGCCCACCGACACCAGGCGCAAATCACCATCTGCTCGGGGAAGCCATGGCACAATGGGGGCGATGATCAGTCGACGCACCGCAGAAGCCTTTCTGCATGCAGCAAGCTAAGACGCCTGTAGTGCCTGGCAAATGCGCGGGTAAACAAGGCACGCTGCCGCGTCTGGCGTACGTTGGCATGATTCTTTCGCGCGTCGCGACTCTTGTATCCGTATACGAGAGAGAGTTTTGAGACAGCAATTACGGGCGGGCGAGGAAACCTGATAGGGAGGCGGACGGGGTTGGACGTTCGCGGAAGATGGTGTCGTCGTGGACGGTTTCAGGAGATTGGAACTCCACCTGCGATAGCAGTGCTGTGCGAGTGCCTAGCGAGGCCTGCGAGTCAAGCGTGGCGTGCAGCGGCATTGGGGGGAGGCTGAGGGCGACGGGACGGCGCTGCTGGGGACCGACATGTTTGCGGACGATCGCCGAAGGACGTCGGTGGGAGGATGGGGGAATAGTGGGATCGTGTGTGGGCTATCCGTCGGCATGTGCAACAATGAATGCGGACACGCTGAGTGTCCATCCATAGTGAAAGAGAGGTGCTGCAGGTGGTTGTTGTGTACTAGTATGCAGTGGTTGTTGCTTGCCGACCGGCGGGGCGGCGACGGTTCGTCCCCAGCGCGCCAAGATGCGGGCCCGTGCGGGCGCCCCCGGCTGCTCTCCGTGCGCCTACCTGCCATCGATTGGCTTCTTCCCGCCCTCTGCTGCCCGCCTGCTCTCTTCTCGACACCACCCACTGACCCCCATCCTCATCCGCCGCCGCCCTCCACCCGCCTGCCTCCACGTTCGAGCCCACCTCCACCCCCCCGTCCGCCACCCCCATTCCACCCTCACTCGCTGCTCCCCCCCGCCACGCGCCCGTCGAGCCCGTGTGTCACCAGCTGCCTCGCCGTCGCTGCCCCTTTGCACGAGTCCTCCTGCGTGGCACGAGCTCCATCAGCCCGACCGACGCGCAACCGGTCCCTCTCCTCACCATTGCCACTCGTTTGCCGCTGTCGTCCGCACCCCCGCGCTCAGCAGCTTCCTTCCGCCGACGACGACACCCCTCCTCCCATCACTTGGCGGCCGGCTTTGACGCCGTCGGCAGCTTTCAGGCATGGCGGACGCGAATGCAGAGTCAATCCAGCAAAAGATCCAGATCGCAAGGAGGGATGCCGAGGCGCTGAAGGACAGGATAAAGCGCAAGAAGGATGAGCTCGCCGACACTTCACGTGAGTACGCACCCGCTCGCCATCCATCCCTGGTTGCATCCTACGCTGCGTGCGTGCACTTGGGTTCCCTGATAGCTAACGCCAGATCTTGGCAGTGCGCGAGGTCGCGCGACAGCGCACCGAGCAGCTCCCTCGTCTGCACATGAAGAACAAGCGCACACTCAAGGGTCACCTGGCCAAGATCTACGCTATGCACTGGTCCACCGACCGCCGACACCTCGTCTCCGCCTCTCAGGACGGCAAGCTCATCATCTGGGATGCCTACACCACCAACAAGGTCCACGCCATTCCGCTCCGGTCGTCCTGGGTCATGACCTGCGCATACTCACCTAGTGGCAACTATGTCGCGTGCGGTGGCCTGGACAACATCTGCTCCATCTACAACCTGTCGGCGCGCGAAGGGCCAACCCGAGTCGCCCGCGAGCTGAGCGGACATTCGGGCTACCTCTCATGCTGCCGCTTCATCAACGACCGCCGCATTCTCACATCGTCGGGCGACATGACTTGCGTGCTGTGGGACATTGAGACCGGACAGAAAATCACCGAGTTTGCCGACCACTTGGGCGATGTCATGAGCTTGAGCATAAACCCGCTCGACAACAACCAATTCGTCTCCGGCGCTTGCGATGCTTTCGCGAAGCTGTGGGACGTTCGCCAGCAGAAGTGCGTTCAGACTTTCGCTGCTCACGACTCGGACATCAACGCCATCCAATTCTTCCCCAATGGCAATGCCTTTGGAACTGGGTCAGACGATGCTTCGTGCCGCCTCTTTGACATTCGCGCGGACCGCGAACTTCAAAGCTACACCGTAAGCTTCTGCATCGAGTTGCACATTGCTTCATGAGTGTGTCAGCTAACACGTGCTTCAGATCGGCGAGCCCGTCTGCGGCATCACATCCGTGGCTTTCTCTGTTTCTGGCAGATTGCTCTTCGCCGGCTACGATGACTTTGAGTGCAAGGTAAGAGGCGCATTTGTGGACTTGATCGCGGCAAGAACTTGGCTGACAATCACGTGCAGGTCTGGGACGTACTGCGTGGCGAGCGCGTCGGTACTCTTCAGGGTCACGACAACCGCGTCAGCTGCCTCGGCGTTAGCAACGACGCTTTGTCTCTCTGCACTGGGTCGTGGGACTCAATGGTAAGTCTACCGGAAAACGCTTTCACCGACACGTGCTAACACTCCAAAGCTCCGCATCTGGGCATAATCTCTCCATCGCCACGATCAAGAATCTTAACCGCACTTCAGCCTGCCGACACTTAATACTACCGACTCCGTCCCGAGCCTCCGCCACCTCAGTAAACTCTTACCCCGGCGCAGGAAGGAGTCTCCGTCTTTATACCAACCCTAAAGCGTCCGGCCGGGCAACTCAGGAAGTGAAGTGCATGTACGATGTCGCATTTCCCTCAACCACCACCAAGTCCAGTCATCAACAACCAACAAGAACAAAAAGTCGAAACCCTCAAAGGAATGAGAAATACCCCATCGGAGCGGCGGGAACGGAGCCGAAAGGGCTTCACGAATGGACGCGCGTTTCCACGCGTGCGCGCGGGGTCCCCTCGACCGTGCAAGCCAGGCGTTGATGCTGCTTTTATTTCCCCCAATCCCAAGTTTCTTTTCAGTCTGCGCGTGTCTCCGTCTGTGTCTGCGGGCCGGGGGATGGATGGGCGGATGTCTTTATTTTTGTTGAGTGTGCGCGTGAGTGCGTGCGTGCGTGCGTGTTATCTGCTTCTCTATTAAAGCAACTACCTTTTCCCTCTACTCTCCCATGATCGCCAGATGCAAGGGTCGTCCGAGCGGGGGCGCGTTTTCCTTTGGCTGGCCGACTCCTCTTGCTGGCTGCGGACACGAAAGGGGAGGGGGAAGTACAGGGGTGGAGTGTGGCCGGGGGCAGGACGTGGGTCTGGCTGGTTGGGGACGGAATGGGAATGGCGCGGGGATGGGTGCGGTAGTGAGCTGATAGAACGAAGATGTTCTTCTCTTTCTCAAGGTTGCGATTTCGTTTCCTCTCGGACTGGTGGGGACGAAGGGGGCGTGATGAGTCTGGGGTGTAGGGTGCGCGGACACCTGTGGCTGACCTTGAGGAGAAGAGACGTGAGCTGCTACATTGGCAACTCACACCGGGCCAACTTCCTCTTCGCCTCGTCCCGTCGAGATAGCGACAGAGGAACTGCCCGTTCACAAATCGTCGCCCCTTCGCATTGCCCAGCCCCCAACACCGCAGCAGCCATCGCCTCTGCAAAGCGCCATCATCCCGCCGGCCCGCACACATGTCGCCCACGTCCCTCTTCCCCGCCGGCTCCCCTCCCAACCCCAACACGTTCCCCTTGGCTCGCAGGCGTGTTTCGAACCCGCGCTCGAGCGCGCCGAGGCCGCTGCACTGGGCATCTGTTCGCCGGCGCCCGATCGTGCGTGCGTGCAGGGAAGGACGCTGTAGATAGGCGTGTATGCGTCTTTTAGGCGGGCAATCTTTCTGTGACTGCTTCGTGCTACTGCACTCCGCTCCGCGCATGCAAGCATGCAATCAATTGTCTATTCGGCGGGGTTGAATTGTTGTTGGTGACGCGGTGGGCGATGACGATGCGGCTGCTCGCTCGATTGATTGTCCTGCCCACCTGAGGTGCCATTATTTCGAGACGATCGAGGGCCGGATGAACGGTCTTGTCGTAGGTCCGCCCGGTGAACGACCGACAAGCAGTTCCATGTTCTGGTCTCGAGCCGCTCGCCGCTCGCCGCCGTCGGCGGGGTCCGGAGACGGCAGCGCGCAAAAGCAACAAGCGTTACGCCTCCAACGCAAACGTTCAAAGCATATGCCCGACTACCTACTCGTGTACATGGCATATGTACCATCCCACCACACTACCTCCTACCAGCCAACCCCCAGCACACCCGCCGCCCCACCGCTGACAGCCTCCGCCCCGCCGCCCGGCAGCCCGACCAGCCCACGACCTCCCCCCCTACATCCTCACTAATGTAAGGTACCGGCGCCGCCCCAACGCACCACCTGCCCCTAGTCAGACTCACGAGGATGCTACCGCGGGAGCCCCTTGCCGCTGCATCTTTCAACTGCGCTTTTGAAACATGTCCTGCCCCGCCCACACGACGCCCGCAAACGTCCGGCCGGCCGCCGTGGAAGGGCTACAGTACGGCGCGGGTGCGGTGAGAGCGAGGAGGTCTCGACATGCGGTTGCACTTGCGGGTCTGCTCGGTGAGGGGAGGGGTATTTAAGATGCGGCGGCCGGCCTCGCTGGTGCACGCTGTGCTGGCGCTGCTTTGAAGAGTGGTTGCTGGCGGCGGTGAAGCGAATCCGAACTGCATACTTCTTCTTCCTTGCTTGCTTGCTTGCTGCTCAGTGATTCAATTCTTCTCCTCCCCCGACATTCTTCCTCTCGATCGAAACAACTACTTATTATTACTTAGCAGCTGCCGTTTGCCTTCGAACAGTTGCGGGGGCCGGCTCGCTTGTTGGCTTCATCCTCCGCCTGGCTGAGCTCCGGGCTTCGTCTGCACCTCACTATTCACTGGCATCCTTCGCTTGTTCGAGTCATTCCACTGCGGCCTGTGCAGGCGCGACGATTGACAGACCTTCGACCTCGTGTCTACACCACATTCGCCTCAATCCCACAAAACACTGCTGTTCTCCAAATTCCCCCACCACCGGACCCCCCACCGATCCTCACCTCGAACCCGGAAAACCCCCACCCGAACCAACCGACCGACACCGACCTAACGACCTCCCACCATGTCCGCCCGCGCCGAATTCGACGAGCTGATGCGCCCCAAAGGCCGCCGCAGCGCCCACCCCGACGACGACGACGATCGCTCCTTCCTGCACCTCTCCGACGACGACGACGACGAACCCGAACCCTCCGCCGCACCCCCACCCCGCCCTAGCACCAACCTCTCCCGCAGCAACATTCCCACCACCCGCTACGACGCTAACACAGGCCCCAAAGGTGTCATCGCCGACGCGCAGAACTTCCGCGACTCCCAGCGCCAGCACCGCAGCTCGCTACGCACGAGCTCGGCGCTCTCACGCGCTCAGCAGGGCGGCTACAGCAATAGCAATAGCAACAGCAACGGCTACGGCTACGGCTACAACAGCGGGGGCCACGTGGGCCGCCAGAGCCCAGGCACTTTCAGCACGAGCGAGAAGCTCTCAGAGGCGGCGGAGGACGCGGATGGGTTGGACGACGACGACGATGAGCTGGACGACGAGGGCGCGGACGACGGCGAGTTCATGCATAAGTGGCGCATGACACGATTGCAGGAGCTGCAGATGGGCGGCACCGCGGCGGCGGCGAGTAAGGCGCACTCGCGCGAGCGGGGGGGCAGCCGACGGCTGTGGGGCGGATTGGCGACGGTGGACGGGGGCGGGTTTTTGGATGCGGTCGATAGGTGTCCGCCCGGCACCGTGGTGGTGGTGTACATCTACGACGACTACGTACGTATGCCCCGGGACCCACGTGCCCACAAAGAGCAAAACCGAGCTCGCAGTGGCCCCTCCCTGCCCCACGACGAACCCTACGAGAGCTAACCCCCTTCCCTCCCTGTTCGCAGTCCCAAGTCTCATCCTCCATCGAAGCCTGCGTACGCGCCCTCGCAGCCAAACACCTCGACACGCGCTTCATCAAACTGCACTACGCGGACGCGGAGATGGAGCCCGCAGGCGTGCCGGCGCTACTGGCCTACCGCGACGGCGACAAATTCGCCGGCCTCGTGCCCGTGCTGCACGAGATCCCCGACGACGCTGAGCTCAGCGCCGCTGTGCTGGAGAGCGTGCTGCGGAGGTGAGTTGGTGTGCTGATGCTGATGGAGAGGGATGGGGGCTTTGCTGACGCGTGTGGTGGGGGGCAGACATCAGATCCTGCGGTGAAATGCTGCTGAGCGCTCTTTGCCGGGGGACGGCTCGAATGCCCACATCTTGGAGCGACTACTTCCATCTGGGGTCCGCAAGAGCAGCCCTGACATCCTTCCTTATCCCTTCCTTCTCGACCCTTTGTGTTATCTGAACGGAGCGAAACGACTAGATGGCGAAGAATTTCACGGCCGATTTCTCTCCTATTTCCCCGCCGTAAGGTGACGGGGCGCCTGCTGGCATTCTTTCGATCCAAGGGCGATTCTCTGTTGTGTACCATATGTACTTTCTGTACTTTTGAGAAGCTGTTGAGATTCTGTGCTTGTTCGTCCCACTTGTGAGCTTATTCTTGGCTTCCCTTTGGAATTACTTCTGCCTCGGGTGTGAGTAGGAGTCGTGCGGCACGCGTGCGCTCGTGTGCATGCACATAGACTGCTTCTGTGAGTTCGTCTAAGACATTTTGGCTTCGTAGACTTTGACTACTTTCTACTCAAGTTCCTCATCCTGTGGCTGTCGAAGAGCCACATGCGCTTGTCTCGATGTCTTTCGCCGCGATTCTGACGCTCTAGGGATTCCGAGCCTCTTGCTCGGTTGAATGATACCGTACGCTATGTCTGCTCTACTCTCGATCTTTAAAGCTCCTCTCGGACCGAGTGGCCGGTTTCGGGCAAAACGAAAGCAAGCAAGAGCAAGCAGAAGCTGAGCTGGAGCCTGAAGCGGCGATTGTTGTCGACTGACCAGCTTGAAGCTAGCCGCCGCTGACGGCTTTTCGGCTGTCCACTCCCCATATTACTCCCTGAACTGGCTGATTTATTGACTCCTCAGCGAGTGAGTCTCTGACATCCCGCATCGCCCTTTCCCCTGCATCACCACCCGCTCCATCGCCCCCCCCCATGCACCCGACCCCCCCCCGACCGGCCGTTCACCACTGAATCTGGGAGCCCTGCGGTATCTGTGCCTCAAACCGTGTATCCATAATACCATTCGGCGGCCTCTCGCCTTCGCGCACAAGCGCCTGCTCCCTCGCAAAGATCTTCGGCACGCTCACGGCCTCAGCCTTCAAGAACCCGCCGCTCACCTCATCCAGCAGCCTAGGCCACACTTTCGTCTCGCGCACGCGGCACTTGGTCGTGCTCTCAGCGTGATTGACGAGCGAGGCGGCCGACTTGAAGATCTTGAGGCAGCCGGGGCAGCGGTAGCTGGTCTTGATGTGCGAGACGTGCAAGTGATCGGCCATTTCGCCCGGGGTTTCGAATTGGCTGCCGCAGCCGGGGAAGGGGCAGCAGTACAGGTTGATGACCGTGTTGAGAAAGCGCGCCACGTCGTAATGCGGACTCTGCGGGTCCCAGAAGCGCACGTGTAGCAGATTCGTGCTGTTGTCGGTGGGTTCGAGTTCGAGTTGCGCGGGCGTGGGGCGCGCGTTGGGGAAGAGGGCGCGCGAGGTGCTGGATGTGCCCCAGGCTTGTGTTGTGTTTGCGGCGGTGCCCCAGGCGCCTGGGTTGGTCGCTGTGGTCGTGGCTTGGGAAGCTGTGTCGGAGTCGGCTTCGCTCTGGAGAATGCTTGGGGACTGTAGACCTGGGTAGGATTCGGTGTAGGCTGGCCCTCCGCAATGGCTCGCCGTGGGCCAGCCAAATTCGCTCCCTGAGATGGAGGGCGCCGGGGATTGAAGAGACATGTTGCTCATGGTGTCCGAGAGCACCGACGCCTGCTGGCCAGGCAAACGCGGCCATGTCTCGAAGTTGCTCCTCGTCAAGGGCACCTGCTGGTCCATGAGGTTGACCTCAGCCTGTAGCGGTGCGTGCCCGCCACTTTGACCCTCGTCCTCCCTGTCCAGCAGCGACACACCACCGCCCTCGCCGTCCTGCGTGGTGCTTCTGTCGCTGATGAGACCGGGTGTCTCCGGCTCAGAAGCAAACGCCTCGTTGACCCTGAGGTTATCATTAAGCTCGCCGAGGTCCCCATATTGGGCCTTGACGTGTTTGGACTGCACTTCGCTCTCGAATTCGCGGCGGCTGATACTATCGCATTCGCTACGCTCAAAATGCGAGATCAACAAAGCCGCCTTCACGAAAACCGCCATGCAGCCGGGACACTCTATGTGCTGATCCGAGCGATGTTCCTATACGCACCCAGTCAGCGTATGATCATCAAGTCATCCAATCACTCCGCCACGACTCACCTGATCCCGGTGCAGCCGCCGGCCCCCGAAACTCTTGAAGTCCATCCCGCAAAACTCGCACGTAATGTGCTTGGGCTGCTCCTCCTTGCCCTTCATGCGGCCCTCGAGCCAGGGCTGCATGGCGTCCACTTTGTGCTGCGTGAAGGCTTCCCAGTCGGCGCAATCGACGTCACATTTCTTGCAGTAGTCGTGCTCCGGTGCGGCATGCTTGTGGCGCCGCATTTCTTTCCGTGTGTCGAATCGCTGTTGGCAATCCGCGTAGCTGCATTTTATCGAGGGCTGTGTGCCCACGAAGGGTCTGTTGGTCATGTTTGTAGTTGGGGGATGGGGATGTGCGGGGATGAAAGGTTTGAGGAAGATGGGGTTGAGGTGGTTGATGGAATGGAAGTTGTCGGTGTTTGAGTGAGGTCGTTTACTGAATTGATGAAAGCGATGGGCAATACTGAGTCATCGATAAGACGGACGTGTGGCGGTGTAGTGAGTGAAGTTGAAGGTTGCGGCTTTCTGATGAGTTGATGGAGTGGAGTGAAGTGAAGTGAAGTTCAAGATGGACAGAAAAATCTAAAACATATTGGACGCCGGTACGGGAGCTCGGGGAGGCAGCAACCACTGTCACGTGGGACGAAAGGAAGCGACGAACCGGAAAACCTCCTGAACTTATTTGCAGGTGACATGTTGCAATTCATCTTCTCAATTGCCATTTCTCTGCTGAGTCCGTCTCCCAAGAGTCTGCTTCACCTGGCACTCAAAGCGCAACCATGCCTTATCCTCTCGACGGTCTTAGCCACTCGCAAGGCCAATGGCACGTCACATAACAAGAAAGCTTCCGCTAGTTCTTCTTCCACGTTCTCGCCTGTGTCTCACAAATACTCAAAATGTTTTGGTCACACTGTCTGAAATGCCCGCCCAAAGCGACGGCCAAGCGTCTCAGGTACTCCCTTGGATTCCATCGGTCTGACTCGTCCTCTCCAACCAGCCGTTCCTCGCCTCAAATGGAACAGCTGATTGGACTCGAAAAAGCATGAGATGAAGCGACGGCAATTGCATCCATCGAACAAATGGATGGGAACACAACAGGCGCGACCGCTGCGCTCTTCAGAGCCCTGCTGTATTGTCTCTCCGTACCAATCCGACGTCTTACCGTACCAGAGCGAGGCCTCACGACAGCGCAGTCAGACCAGATTGAGGGCTCGAGATCGGAGCGAAGGAACATCAAAGGCTCGACCTCTGAAGGAGATGTGCATGTGAAGACCAGATGGACAATCACGGACTCGTCTCCTTCGTGCCCTGCGTCCACGGCGTGAGCAAGTATGTGACTCTTCAACGTGCTTCACATGCTCTTTCGAGCTTATTGATCACACTATCGAATGCACAATGTCTTCAAAGGTGCAATCTGACTTGATGACAGAAACAGGGCAGGTGCTGCCACTGTCGCGGTCGAGCAGCTTGAGATAGTGTCATGGGTTAACCCGCACAGAATGAGCACACGCGGTTATCGCACAGCTGTAGTAGATCGTTCGATATACATCCCATCGTAGATATAAGATATTGCCCCAGCTCTAGAAGCGGGTGAACGGCAGCCTGCAAATCACGTTAGCATCAACGGCGCTCACATACTTCATCAGGTGGCGAAACTCACCACTTGCCCCGCATGGTAATCTTGACCCACTCGCCCTTCTCATCCGTCTCCTTCTCCACCTTGGTGCTGAAGGTGATCGCACTCATAATCCCGTCGCCAAACTTCTCGTTGATGATGGCCTTGTACGCGTAGCCGTAGTTTTGCACAATCTCGTACAGGCGGTAGATGAGCGGCTCGCGCGGGGGCATCTCAATGGTCTTGCCGCGGTCGGGCATGCCAGTCATCTCCGTCGCCATGAGTGTCGCCTCAGGGATGTCAAGGATCTTGGCCAGGTTGCTGATGTCCTCTTCGGAAGCCTTGCCCTGGCCGTAGAAGATGGCGGCGACGGCGACTTCCTCACGGCCGAGCGCTTTGGCGATGGTCTCGAAGCTTAGATTTTTGGCCTTCTTTTGCGCAAAGAGCATGGGGCATTGGGAGGCGAGGATGGGGACTTTGTCTTGCTGGAGCGGCTGTGTTAGCTTGAGCGACCTGGCCGCGGGGACGGGCGAGCGTTGGGACGTACCGCGAGGACCGCGATGGGCTGCCCGCTTGAGGTTCCTTGTGGCAGAGCCATGGTGGGTCTGGAGGTGCTGAAAGCTTTCTGTTGTTCGAGGATGGAGATGGGGCGAAGGACTGCGGGTTTCGTCACGGTGCGGAGGGCAGATCGAGAGGCAGATGCAGCTGACGCTCGGAGGGAGGAAGCGATAATGGACGACATGGTGGGCGGTCCTTATGTATGGAGGTATCAGGTTACAGCTCTCGATCGGTAGGTGGGCGAGGTGAGTTGGTGGGAACCGCAGGATGCCAATGCCCTTCCTCTCTAGCTACATAAGGATGTCGTCAGCGGAGAGGAGCTCGCTATGGGGAGGGGCACGACGTCGAGAGCTCCTCGGCTACTGTAACGTCTCGCTGCGAACGTCATTTACAGCTGCCCGATTGGGAGTAGTATCCTTTTTTCCGCGCTGCAACTCCACGACTTCCGTGCATGACGAACGCGACTTTGGTCTATCATGTATCGGCCCTTTCCTCTAATCGTTCAAGTACGATCTCAGGCTCTAAGGGCGACTTCTCGCGCATCGCTCGGGTATTCCAAACATCAGTCTCTCCCTCTCCCTCTCTCTAAACTTCTAGAGGCGACACGAATCAATCCTCATTTACATTGCAGGGTCGTTATCTCTCGTCTTGTCATCAATTGGAGGGTCGCAAAGATATCTTCCCTTCATATACGCTTTCCAAGGCGTGTTGCCCTATCTATTGATTGGCGACGACTTGGCCTCGTCGCGCTGCCCACCAGTGATTTCAATGGTCGGAAGTTGAGGATGCTACTGTGGTCGCTTCGAACCGTGCGCCAAGTGATGTATTAACCCTGGCGGGTCTTGGTAATGAAGCGCCATCGCAATGCTTCAGTGCATGGAAAAGCCATTTTTGCGTCATTCAGCGCTCGTCATGCCATTCCGTATCGACGTCCGAAACGCCTCGCTCCACACGCCCCTTTACTCCCCCTTGTCGTAGAAGATCTCATGATGCCGATGCGTCGCATCCACCACTGCATCAACGGCCGCAAAATCTGGCCCCAGCAAATCAGCAAGCCATCCCAGAGCTCCCACACAAAAAAGCAAAAACCCCCTACCAACGCCGCCTTCCGGCCCTACATCCAGACTCGCCATGACCTTCACGCTCAAATCATTCTGCACCTTGCCGATAATCTCGACCGCGTGGTTGAGCTGGAGGTGCGAGTCCTAACACAAGTCCAGTATTAGCAAACTGACCCAAGTTTTGTTTGCGTTCTGGGGGCGAGGAGGCCACATACCCGGTTCAGGTAGACGTTGATGGAGCCGCCGGCGTCGACGGTCGCCTGCTCGCCGCGGATCTGGCGCACTTTGCCTAGGATGCGAACAGTCTGGTGGGAGAATTGCTCGAGGTAGGCGGCGGTGATGCGGGGGGTGGCTTCGGACCCCATGTTGGTAGGTACTCGTAGATCGTGGAAAGATTTACGTCTTGGATGGTGGTGAGATGGCTTGCAAAGGCGGAGGAAGTTTCCGAGGTTGCTGCCTCGTCGTGAGTGACGGCACGGCGGAGGACGCGTCTGGACGCGAAGGTGGCGCGCAGAGTCTTGGCAATTTGTCTGAGTCACGTGCAACGGAATGAGACAGCCTAAGGTAAGGAAAGGAAAGGAAAGGTAAGGTATGTAGGTCCACACGATTGCGTACTCGTATGAAAGCTGAAGCGCGCGAGCGCATCAGGGTGTTGAGAACGATGCAGGGGAAGACGCAGATTCCATAATCTAAGCGGGCTTATCATACACACGTCTGGCATCTCATTCACGGGCTGCCAGCTTCCGCCTCTCTTATGCTGCGCCATTTTTCCGCCACCTTGATCGCTTTTCTCACATGCCCGATAGGCAAACCAGGCAAACTCCGGAGCTTGCTCTTCGTTTGCCCCAAAATGGCAGCGCGGATGGCCTCATCTTTCGCTAGTGACTCTTTGTTCTCCTCCACGCCTCCAGACTTCGGCCGCCTCGTCGCCGGGCCACGTTGCGCGCCCAGAGGTCTGTGTTTCGCGGTCTTCGGCCATCTGCGGGCATATCGCTTGTCCGAAATGTCGTTCCAGAGCACTATGGCCTCATCAACACGACGAAGTGTTGGGCGACCTTCTTCGTATGCTTGCGGAGATTCAATCGTCAGGCGTTTATTTCTCTTGGGGACGTCCTTTTCTAGGCGGTCCAGTATTGCCGCCAAGTCGGCCACTGAGTTTGCCTTTTGGTCCATCACCATTCTCACTCTCATCTTGTGCTTCTCCCGCTTGATGAGGTCGAAAACCGTCTCCATTTTCCCACCCCCTCTCTCGTCGAGCTTTTTCTGCAGTTTCTCGATCTCGTCTTTGTTGTAGGGGCGTGCGAGCAAGGCCGGAGGCGTCCAGCTCGTTTCGTGTAGCTTGCGATACTCGCGGAGCTTCTGAAATATGTGCAACCCTTTCCAACCCGAATCCGTTTGGACAGCATAGAATGGTCTCCAGTGATCTTTGCGCAATCGGGGTGGGTTGTAGTTTGCGCCAACATCGGCAAGCTGCTTGAGAGCCGAATTCTGCGGTCGTCAGCCTCTGGCCCAGAGCCATTCGGGACTGAGGCGCTCACCTGAAGCTGCGGAGTCAAAGAGTAGAGGACCTGTTGCGTTCGGACGTGGCAGTAGGCGTAGATGTTCTGGCCATGCGGGCCTGGCGGCAGGGCCCTGTACATCGTGGGCGTCGGGGCAAGATGTGTGGTATCTGGCAAGTTCTACTGTGGCATGGACGCCAGCATTGCCAGTGTGTCGTCGATGCGTGGAGCAAAATGAGATATTATGTTCAATCGCTTGGTCAGGAAGATGCCCTTGATGTCTTCCAGTGCACGAATGCCGGGGGATGTACGGTGCACCGTATGTGTGAGCACGTCGAAATGACCCCCGAGGCTCCGCACCACGCGACCACCTCTCATGCCGCACGTGCCCCGGAGGCCTGGTCGACATGCGCCCTTCGTTCGATCTGTTGACTTGACGCCACTTTTCCGCACACCCATGCACTTGCGGGATGAATGGCCTCTGTCTCAGCCCCGGCGCAGCTTTCACCTCCTCCAGCTCCTCCCCCCCGTGACCGAGCCTGGCTGCTGCCCTCCGTACGATCCCGCTCCGTAGTCCATATCTGTCGCCCTTCTAACGCGAGGTTCTAGAATCGCAGTAAACTCGGCAGCTTACAGTACCTGTCGATCCGCAACCTCTCGCTCTCCTCAGACTCCGCATCTGGAGTGCGCAACCGCGGCCGGCGCAAGACCATAGACGACGATGCTCTACCCCAATCGCTCACCAGTCCAGCGAAGCTCGTGGCTCTGAATGAACGGCATGCGCTCGAGCACTCGCATAGCTCGGCAGACTTGCGCAGCGCCACCCAGCAAAGCAATGGCGTCCCGAAACATCCCAACGGTCGGCCTGCAATTGGGAGGATGCGGAGGAGGAGCACGTTGGAATGGGTGAATGCAGGCTCGCAGAGACGGCAAGAGAAGCTGGAAAAAGTGATGGACGACCAAATGATGGATGTGTTCTGCAGCATCCATGCGAGAGGGATAGAGGGTTCGTGCTCGATTGTTGGGGGCCGCTTCTGCTCACCTGAAGGCTGACGGCTAGGACTAGAGCCCGTTTACATCACCGAGACGGTGGAAAAGACGATGAATCCGAACTTTCGCCATATTGATATGGAAAGATTTGGGCCTGGAATCAAGAGGGTTAGGAATGTGACTTTAACCGTCTGGGCAAGGAACAAGAAGTTGGCCGGATGGAAACAGTTGCTGATGTTAGACTTAAGTCTGAGCAATCTGCAATTCTTGGGCAAGAGTGTACGTCCATGGCACGAGCCTCACGAAACTTCACTGACGTGCTGTTCAGCTGGAATACATCGACCAACCACTGCCACCCAACACTATCCTTTTCCATCTCTCGGACGGCATCTACACCCCGGTCACATCCAACATCCCTCCGCCTCAGTCCGCTTCGTCGAAACCCGCCAACAGTCGAAAGTTGCCTTCTTCGTCGTTTGATGCCCTTCTCCGCCTCGCTAAACTGGACGACAGCATTCACGACGCAATCGCCACGCGGGACAAGCTTGCATCGGATCTAGAAGAGCTTCTTCAAAAGAATCGAAAAGATCTCGATGAGAAGGGTGAGGTCGACGAGGCCGAAGACAGGCTGAAGACAATCGAGTATGCAAAGAAGACGGTAAAGAATCAATTGGAAAAGGCGCGCAAACACAATATCGAGAAACGCGACTCGCT
Organism: Aeminium ludgeri; assembly: GCA_004216415.1. Classification (NCBI taxonomy): domain Eukaryota; kingdom Fungi; phylum Ascomycota; class Dothideomycetes; order Mycosphaerellales; family Aeminiaceae; genus Aeminium; species Aeminium ludgeri. The sequence goes on along the minus strand of SGQK01000061.1, from coordinate 54,969 downwards.
CGATACCCGACGTCGGCTCATGTCTCAGGACATCGAGTCGCGCAAATCTGCCGAGGCCCACTTCTCAAACTCGCAACCGGAGTTGCAGAATACGACCGAGGAGCGAAACATCCGAAGGCGAGCCATCGCTTCACACCGGCGCCGTGTGACCACGGACCTCAGCCAGATCTACCCCATCCGTCCCGTTCCCAACAAATCCCTCAACTTCACGATCTGCGACCTCGCCCTCCCCTCGGCCGCGGACTTGGACACCACATCCACAAATCCGGACAGCCTCGCTGCAGCCTTAGGCTACGCTGCACACCTACTCCTCCTGCTTTCTTTTTACCTCTCCCGGCCACTGCCCTACCCGCTCCATCCACGCGCAAGCACTAGCTCCGTCGCAGACCCCCTGAGTGTTCTCGCCACACAAACCAAGGCCTCTTCGTCTACAAGTGCGGGCGATAGGGCCAACTCGATCTATCCGCTCCACCCCAAGGGCTCTCCCCGCTTCCGATTCGAGTACGCGCTTTTCCTTCTCAACAAGGACGTACAGGTCTTGCTGGAGGATGTTTTCGGCATGCGCGTCATGGATGTGCGTCAGACGCTAGGGAACTTGAAGTATATGATCTATCTTGCCACCACCGGTGAGGGCGAGATAGTTGGGCGGAAGGCAGGGGTCGTGAGAGTGCTCGGAAGCGGTGGTGTTGGAGAAAGGGTTGGAGGGGGAGAACAGGATGCAGAGAAGGCGCACGACGATGACGAGGGAGCAATGGGAAGTCTGAGGAGGTGGGTTGGGGCCAAGGGGGCTGGAAGAGGTGGATGACCGGACGGATGGCTGACGCGCTCCAGCGCGTATAACAATCTAGCGAAAATCATTCACTGAAGATCAAATGTATACGGCTCGCTGACGGTATGAGACATAGTCATCGAGGGCGTTCCTTTCAAGGATCATGTCCCTTTTCGCGTCGCTTGGGAAGGTCGCAACTGGAGACTGAGACTCGGTGTTATCCTCGAGCTCGAACAATGTCGAGTTCTAAGTCTTTCAGTCACTGCTGTCTCACAGCGGTCTCAGACAGACAAGATCTTCGCATCCGCCTCGACGGGTAACAATAGCATTGTCGTCTCTCGACACTCGCTTTTGCCTGTGGCAGATTCACTCTTTTATCCTCCTTCCTCATGTGTCGAGTCCTTCCCCTTCACTACACACGGTGAACACCAAGAAGATCCAGCCACGAAAAGGTGTTCTGTCACTAGATATAAGGGCCATGCCTCGACAGAGTGCGGCTCGATCCTCTCCCAACATCATTCACCACATCCGCAGAACTTATCCCCAGGTCATCCCCAATCCAACACAAGATACCACAACCACCGCGATACAGTCCCGACACGGCAGTCCGTCCCAGGTACGCCAACATGGTCAACTTCATGATGCCCAACGGAAACCCATCCACCGGCCCCCCTCTCCGCCCAGTCGCACCAGCGGAAACCACTACCTCCGCCTGCCCCCCCGACACTGAGAACCAAAGCAGGCCTGTGGCCACCTGTTCCCGCCACAACCACCCTTGCCCTTGGGAGGGTTGCGGACAATTCTTCGCCTGCCCCCACAACGTCCGCCAGCACATCCGCGCCAAACACACCAACGAGCGCCCCTTTGGATGCGAGAACTGCCACTCCACCTTCACCCGCAACTGGGGCCTGAGCCGGCACATGAAAAACTGCCATCCACAAGTGGTCTGGCAAGGCCGCGGTCGGACACCGAAGACCGACCAGCAAGGCGCGAACGCAGCCACTGACCCCGAGCCGTCGCAGCAAAACGACCAGAGCAACCAGCCGGTCACACAGCCGCAGCCGCACCCACCGCAGCACCCGACCCCCCTCTGCGCCACGCCCGCCGACGACCTCTTCGCCTACGGCTTCAACCCGACTCTCGACACCATCCCTGAGCACCCAGCCACCACCCCCCAGACCGACGGCCATCCCCACCCCCACTCCCCTCTCACCTCCAACATGATCTTTCAACCCCTAACCTGCGCCAGCTGCGCCTTGCCCTTCTACGTCCGCGAAGACGTGCTCGCGCACCAGCACGACGCGCACGGGCTCCCGCAGTCGCCGCTGTGCTCGTGCGCGTGCTGCAACGCGGTGTTTCGCGGCTCGGGCGAGGCGATGGAAGTGCTGGCGCGGCTGTTGGGAGAGGGCGGGTTTGACGTCGCGGTGGAGGTTGCGGGGGAGGGGGCTGATGTGGATATGGTGGGAGTGGGGGCGGAGGTGGACACGGGTGATATGTGCGATGGGGTCGCTCAGGGGGTGGCTCCTGGAGGCGAGGTGGGTTTGGTGGGCGCGGAGGGCGCGGAGGGCGCGGAGCGTGCGATGGGGGGTGCGGAGGAGTGGACGCTCGACCAGCCTTCGTGCGCGGGGTTGGAGGGTCTGGGCGCTGGTGAGCTGTTCACTCCGGTCTCGTATGGCGGCGCTGGAGCGGCTGAATCGGAGGTGGAGATGGGGGAGGATGGGCCATGGGGGAGTGACGATGGGTATGGAGGAGACGCGCCGCAAGGGTATGAACCGATTACGGCGGCGGAGGTGAGGGCGATGCTGAGATCGATGGGGTACGGGGACGAGGAGTGAGGCGCGTCAGCTTCGGTGGCTTGCTTGGACGGCACGTGGATTGGGAGATTGCGGTGCTACAGTTTCTTGCAGGTGGATCTCGCTGTTTGCAGGCGGGCATTGGTGAGACATGTCCGGGGTTAATGTTGGCGAATGGCGGACAGGCAATCAGGAGCATAGCTGTCGTCGAGACGCTCGACTTGCTAGGATGAGAGCGGTTCTGCTTTTCAGCATTACTGGTATTGATACGATGCATTCATAGGTCCAACATTTCTTCCTTGACGTTTTCAATCATTTCTCGCCGCATCGTCATGTCTCAATCCGTTGATCCCGTTAGACAGATCATGCTCACCCTGCCGATCTTTCGTTTTCTTCGCCCCTCTCTTCTCCTTCCCGACCAACGACCTCGCGGTAGGACACAACCAAAACTTCGGCCATGCCGCATCATCCACCTCCGGCATCATCTCAAGACAGTTCTCGATGCGCTTAACGACGTTCCGATTCGAAGTAATGGTCGTCCGCCCACTCGCCCAGCCATAGAAAAAGACCGACTTATTAAAGTCCGTCAACTGATCGCTCACAGCCTTCGCCTCGCGCGGCAGATGCGCCTGACAATCACCCTCATTCTGGTCGACAACTGCGACCGGCAACTGCCAGTCATCGGGCACCGGGTGCGCGGATATCCGCCGCATCTCCTCGACCAACTCGGGTTGCGTTTTGGCCTTGTCGTCGCCCAGCAGCAGCGCCGTACGCGCCTTCTCCAGCGGAATGCCGATAGTGTCGACGATTTCGCGCATGCGCTGGGCGGCTTCGACCGTGCAGACGAGTTTGCGGTCGCGCAGGGCCGGGTACAGCAGCGCGTGCAGGAGGTTTTCGTTGTCTTCGACGTCGACTTGGCGTTGCAGGCCGGTGTGGAACCAGGGCTGTTTGTCAACTTTCGCGTGCGAGAATTCCGATACTAACGCGAGTAGGACGGTGCAGTCGATGTTGAGAGTTGGCGTGAAGGACTCGGTGGGGTTGGGCGCCATGGTGGCGAGCGCGTGCTCGAGCGTTGATGCGGATGTGTGGTCCTCGCCGCAGGTCACGATGGCGCCGGTGGCGCGGCAGTCGGCGAGGACTTTGTCGATTTCGGGTGTCTCGCCCGGTCGTAATCGTGGGAGGATGATGTGGACTTTGGGTTGTTTGGTTCGCACGCGGAAAAGAGTGGACGCTCGCGTCAGCTCTTTGGCTGTTTTCAGGAGCGGGACGTCGTCTTCCTCAGTCTGGACCTTAGCAGGTAGGTTCGAATCGTCAGATTCACCTCCCGAAGCCCCTGAGTCCCAGCCTTGCTTCGCAAGATCGAAGAGTAATCGCGTGTTCGTGATGAGCGATACTTTCGCCCACAACCGTCCACCGTCGACCATGGCGTCGATGACCACAGCATTCGTCTTGGAACCCTTCTTTCCCAACACCTCTCTCCCGGTATCGACATGATGCATGCCTTGGGACAGCGACTTACATCCGCCATCTAGGTACACTCGTTTCTGGAGCGCCGTCAGACAGGGCGACTTCTTGGCAGTCGACCAGACGGTTTCCAGAAAAGGCAAGTTAGATGAGCGGGTGACATGGGTCGTCGTCGGATTCTGCGGTTTGGCAACAAGACGTTGAAGCATGGCCAGTTCCGATCGGACGGTTCCACGGAAATGAGCGACTTCAACGCCGCCTTCTTGTCGCAGTTCCCGGAGGCGGGCGCTCAGGGCATCCAGCTCGGAGAGGAGGGTTGTGCATCTTGTTATAAGGCCATTGAGGATTTCAATAGACGACTCGTCCGGCTCTTCGTGGTTTCCCTGGCTGTTGTTCCCGTGATCGCTCATATTCGTCGACTTTGGCATTCGAGTCGTATACTTATTGCCACCACGTGCGGTTGCCAGGTCGTTATACAGGACCTATTAGAGCGGTACGAATTGGCCTCCATGGATAAAGGCAGTCGAACAATCATCTAGTGTGGTGACCCAGTACTGTACACAGAATCGACATTAATGTCTGTTGCGTTCGACTCGTTTCCACCGATTCCCTTGAAGTCTCGAAAGCCATCCCAAAAGGCACCCCCGGAAGAACACTTTCTCCGTCCCCGAGGATTCGCATGTGAACCTCGCCCTCAATCAACCATAACCACCACCACTCCGTCCGCTCACACATCCCGTCCCTTCCCCTACCAATCAACCCACCCCACCACCCACCAAAATGGTCAAAATCCAATCCAGCGAAGAATGGCAACGTCAGTCCTCGCTCCTCCTCGCCGCACGCCCCACAACCGTACAACCCCCCTCCCCAACCAAAACCTCCAACCGACCCCCCTCCCCCACTAACTCCCTCTCTCCACCAGACCCGCATAACAACCAAATATACCCTCCCCAACCTCACCTCCCCCAAATATCAGCGTCGCCTCCGCAAACAAGCCCTCCGCGCCTCCAAAACCGACACCCCCGCCGCCGCCGCCGCCGCCCCTGCCGACGCAGCCAAAACGCCGCGCGCGTACCTGACGCTCAAGACGTTCGACCCGGAGTCCGGAGTCTGTCTGAAGTTCCGGACGGACCAGGGGGCGTTGGTTGGGAGGCTGGTGGCGGGGCTCGGGGCGCTGGGGAGGGGGATGGGGGGGTTGGCGGAGAAGGCGGGGGGCGCGGATGTGGTGATGGAGGATGGGGGTGCGGTAGAGAGTACCGCCGTGGCGGGTGGGGAGGCGGGTGGTGTGCCTGTGCCTGCGGCTGTGCCGGGTAAGGGGCAGCAGGGGGCGGGTGGGGGGAAGAAGAAGGGGAAGAAGGGGAAGAAATGAGGGGGTCGCGTTGTGGCAAGTTTGGGTGCCTATTTGGGATGGAGAGGAGAGTCCGGGGTCTCCGCTTGGGCTACGAAGGGATTTGTCGCCGCGGCTGGCGATGCGGCGCCTCCGTGACGGCCCTCCAGATACGCCGCGTGCTCACGCACAAGGGGGGTGATGGGGGGTGGAGTTTCCGCTGGCGTCCGGGACGTCCAACCACTCGCACGTCTATCCCCAAGGACATGGCGCTGAAAGCTTTGCAGCCATGTCTCAGCTACGGGATGAGTGGACGAAGCGCAGCAAAAGCGGGCCCAAGACACGAAGGAAATGTTTGGATGAATTTAGCGAGGCGTCAATCAGTTTCATCAATCAATCCAGGTACCATCACCATTCCAGCGGACCTCACAATTCCGGCCCCACCAACATCTCCTCTCATCGCGTCTCAAGCGATCGCGCCCTAACACAATCCACCCTCACGCTCTACGCTGCTTTCGTTCTTCCAACTCAAGCCTCTCCCCCTCACGGAACCTTTTTTAAACCCACATCAACCGTCCAGAACGCTCAACCATCCGCAACCGTCAACCCCCAACCCTCAAGCCTCAAACGCCCCCCCGACTGAAGACGGCGTCCTTCCGCCCCGCCTCGCCCGCCCCGCCTCGCCCGCCCAGCCCGCCATTCATGCAAACCCGCATGTGGCGCCGCCCACGCATCATCGGCTGACCACGGCCACATACAGACATGTACACCCAAGCCGTCAGTCCAATGCTTGAACGCAGGCAGGGCAAGTGGAAAACAGTAGACGGAGGGGCGGCGGATATGCACTGCGCCGCTGGAGTGCCTGTTCTGGGCTGGCTGGCTGGGGGATTTTTCACGCGTGTTGCTGGCTGGTCGGAAATGGCTCAGGCACCTACCTCCTGTGATGGAGTTGTGCGAATGGGATGGGCGTGGCATTCGCAGCTGGCGCCAGCACTTGGCCGGGTCTGCCATGCCATGCCAAACCACGCCCTGCCCTGCCCTGCCCCCCATCCGTTCCCCAGAGAAACGCGCCATCACCACCCCCTTCGAGCCCACACCCCCCAAGGCCAGCAAGTGGCGCGCAGGCAGCGCTCGCTCGTCTTCGCGCTCACGCATGTCACGGCGGCTGGGCGGCGCGAGCGCGGGTGCCGGATCTCCCGGTTCCCGATTCTCGCTCGAGGCGGCGCGGGCTTCAGCGGGGGGGAGAAAGAGGCAGGATAGGTTGCGGCGTACCGTTCATGCGGTCGACGCCTTCTCGTCGAGGTGCAGGGCGGTGCGGGAGGGTGTTGGGAGGGTGCTGAAGAGGGCGGGCGGGACTGGAGGATGGGACGGACGTATACTACTGCCGTGTCGTATCGTACGTAGGCGGAGCGGCCGCGAGAGGGTTTACTGCGGTGGAGGTGCTGGGCCCTGTGTGACTTCCGGCATTTTCTTTCGCCGGATGGAAGAAGGAGGGGGGGGTTGAACTCGGGCGCTGGTCGGCATACCAACATCTCTTCGCGGTATACAGCGCAGTCCACGGTGCCTCATCCACCCACCAGCACGTCTCCCCCACCAGCGCGTTGTCCTGCCCACGCCAGCGGACCCGCGCGCTGATAGGCCGCCGCCGCCCGAGGGGTGGGCTCGGGGAGGTTAGGGCGCCGCGGTGGCGGGCGCGCCGTGACGGCGGCGGCGCTGCTCGTAGGGATCCGCGCCTGTGCGTCTGCATGGGTGGTGGGGTAGCTGGTTGCTGCTTTTGGGAGTCGCTTTGGGGGCCTCAGGGGAGCAACAACTGGGCGATGGGGAAAAAGTATTGTCGCATTGGTGGAGTGGTTCAAAAGTAGTTTGACGTGCTGGGAGGTTGGAGAGCTCGACTGGGGTTTCTTCCGTGGGGAGTGGCGGGGAGTGAGAGTGGTGGGGAAAGCGATCAAGGGGGGCGGCGGGACTGGCTCGACTGGGTGCTGCTGTGAGGTGCGATGGAGATGATGGTGATGATGGCCACCGCGTGGGCGTGCGTGATCGTGCGATGTTGATCCCCTTACGCACGCGAGCGCGCGGTGCTGATCTCTGGACGTCGCTTGGGGGAAGCGATAGTCAGGTAACATGAAGTGACTGCTGCGGTCGCCACGACGTCAGTGGACACACAACCGTGAGTCGCGAGTGGCGATGTTCCTCGTTTCCCCCATCGCCGGCAGTCGCGGCGTGCGCAGCGGCGCAGGGTTCCCGAGACCCTCGGGGCTCCTCATGGGTGAGACTACTGGGCCTTTGCGCTGGTCTGGGGGTCCTGCGAGCAGCTCTCTTGCTGCACGCCATCGAGGGCAGCGGGCTGGCAGGCGAGACAAGCAGGCTGTGCCTCATCGATCGACGCTCTCGTCTGTCTTCGCGGCGAGTCGGGGCCAGCGTGGATCGGGCGTGGCGCTGGATGCGGGTTCGTGACCGCTGTCTGCGGAAAGGCGAGGGATCGAACGCATACGATGTCGGACGGGAGTTGTGCACGTTGTCAGCAAATAATGTGCTACGACTGCTTGGTTTCCGGGTGCGTTTCTGATCGATGACATCGACAATGTTGCACAAGATTGACGAGGGCGGTCAGCGTTCGCCCTCGAGCCCGATCTGGGGTCCGCGAGGTCTTTGTGATCGCAGCCCCGTCAGTGGAACGAGCTCGACCCAGCTTCCATACCTCCTACACACACAGTCGAGGTGCTTACCGTGCATCACCTACCTCATCGTCGTCCGAAACTCGCTCATCTCGCACCTCCAAAGGCGAACCCCGGTACAAAGCTACAAGCGCACCCCATGACCGGCCGCCAGCTGTGCCAGGAAAAGAAGGCGCGCGCCGTCGACAATCTGCAATGCAGCTACGCGCATACCTTGGCGAGGCTCGCGAGGCCGGCCGATTGGCGCCGCTTGTCTCGAGCGGACGCAGGTCGTGTGGATCGTTTGGGCGTGGCGGGCGTGGCCCAGACCCTCTCTGCTTCCTTCGTCGTCTCGTTTCGTTTTGAGCGGGCTGAGGCAGGGTCCGTCGTTCGCCGTCGATGATGGGCCGCGGCGATGGGCGGCGATAGGCGGCGATGGAGACGACCCTGACCAGACTCTGGCGGTATGGAAGGATGCGCTCACGTGGCCTTGTGAACCGTGAGACATGCTTTCCGAGTCGCGCGCACGCGAGGACGAGGTCCGCGATGGGAGTCAGACAAGGCTCGACGGGCTCACGCAGGGGGCGCGTGGCAGGGCAGGAGTTCTTCTCCCAGTAGTCCCGTCCACTTCGACGCCTCTGCCGCCCTCTGAGGCGCGCGCGCGTGCGTGTGTGCCTGCCAATAAACGACCGCCGGCGGGCAGATTGGTTTTGTTGACCGTGCGGCAACGTCCCTCGTGGCCGCGACTACGTTACTTTGGGACTTACTTTCTCGACACTCTCGACCGGTAAGGAGGTGCGCTACCTAGGACACATTAAGAAGGTTCCAGGTTACCTGTAGGAGTGGGATCCACGGTGACGTTGGCGGCACCCACAAGTGCTGAGGTGCTGGCCGCAGTGCCCCACCGTGACTGGGCAAGAAGAAGAAAGGTCACGAGCACCGCCACCCGCAACCCGCACTGGAACCCGCGCGCGGCTCCATTCCCGCCCGCACACCTTACAGTAGCGCCGCTGGCCGTCTTGGGGGGGCTGCGAAATGCGATGCGATGCACTGCGGCTAGCAGCAAAAAGGACGTGCCCTCGTGCCCACGCTGCATCCGGGCCTTTCCAGTCCTACTCGAGGCCTCACATCCACATACATAGCATACTCCCTAGAGCCCCGGCAAAAGTCGCGGTTCCCCAATCGCACTGCACGCCCCAATCCACACTCCGTCCCCACACCCACCTCCCCCCCCCCCGGCGGGGACCCGGCTCCACGGCCGCCGGGTGCTAATGGGCGGCCGTGGGGCCTGGGGAAGTCGGCCAGCGGCCAGCGTTCGATCGTCGACGCCGCTACGGGGGGTGCTAGTCGCGCGGCCTGGCGGCGGACGGACGAACGATGCAGGACGAACGATGCAGGACGAACGATGTCAGGACGCAGCGATCGGCTCGAGGAGGCTCGGCTGCTGAGGCGGCGAGGAAAGCCGGAAATGCTAGCGATTGTGATTGCCACGACGTGCGGGTTTTATGGTGCGCATGACGTGAAGTAGACAGGCGAGAGACAGCTTGAGGGCAGGCTGACGCGAAACGGTGGATATGCACTGCTAGACGCGAGCGGCGGTGAGGTGAGGTGAGGTGAGGTGAGGTGACGGAACCGCACCGCATCGATCAGGGCACGACGTTCGCCGTCGCTGTCGTCAACCCCGTCGTGACTCCCAGGCCGTGAGGCCATACAGTAATACCACCTACCTTACTTACCTTAGCACACCTAAACGAACACAGAGGTACGACTGTACCGCAGGAGTACCTCGACCATTCCGCCTGCATACATCTCCGGCCGGTAGCCAATGACCCGCCTCGCCCACCCATGAATGATAACCCACCTTCCGCCCTCGCCCGCTGCCCGCCACGAACAATCGCAGATCCCTCCCGCAAGCAGCCCCTGCCCGGCGGCCGTTTGGCCTGCGGAAGCAGCAGCAGCGAACGCGGCGAACGCAGACGCAGCGCGCACAGCACAGCACAGCACAGCAGAGCGAACGCCTTTTGCCCGCCGCTCCACCTACCTACCCACTCTCCGTCTCGTCTCGTCTCGTCTCGTCTCGCCTCGCCTCGCTCTCTTCTCTCCCCCGGCACCGACACACGCCCACGGCGACGCTTTCCGCGGCGTCCCTACTTACGCACGCCACGCTGGAGCAGGAGCAGCAGCAGCAGCAGTCGGCCAAGCGAGTTCTGCCTCGTCTGCGTGCGGTGATGGCCGGCAGCAGTGCGCGCTGCTGCGCAGAGCGTGCTGTACTGTCAGCATGTCGGGTAGGCGCATAGGCTCATAGGCTGTAGGGTGCCCCCGGGCTACATGCGGACTTGGGGCGCGCGACCAATCCGCCGAGCAGCGTGCTCGGGATGCGGGTGCGGGACGGGTTTGTGTCTGTGGCGGAGGATGGGCTCGGATGCAGAGGAGGGAGGGATGGATGGCTGTGATGGGGAAGGGGAGCGTTCACGTCTTGCTTGGCGGTGGGTTGTTGAGGACGTTTTGTTGGCTTTGGGAGCCCTGGGGGTGAGTTCGGAGAGGGGGGTTGGGAGATTTGAGAGAGTTGAGGGAAATACATTGGGAGGGTCTGGGAGGAGATTCCTGGTGAGTTCAATGTGGGCCACGCGACGGTGGGTATGGATGCCTGCCGTACGTTTTACCACTGTCCGCTGTCCGCTGGTCGAGGGTCGGGTTGACATGACTGGGGGGGTGGCCAGAATTCGATGTGCCGGCGCTCCACTTGCTCGTGTGTGTGTCTGTGTGTGTGTGCTTCTCAGCCAGAGCGCCGCGGCCGCGCTCTACTTGACACACAAAGCCGACGGGTATTATTCTCATCACGAGCTGTGTGGGTGTCGTTGTGATTTGCAGTGGCCGTCTTCATTATTATTATTACTACTATTATTATTATCATTATTATGATTATTGTTATCATTGTCTTTTATGATGATGATGCCGCGCGACGGGAGACAAGGCTGTAGTGCCGACGGGCCTTCCTCTTTTCTTTCGCAGCATCCATTGGAATTGGGCAGACGGCTGTCGCCGCCCTCGGCTACTCGAACCGCCAGCACAGCTCGCTCGGTCGCCCGCGCTCGGCCCCCGACTTGTGCTCTCGCCACTCACCGGCCCTTCTCTCATCAAGCTCCTGGGGTCCCCAGATTTTCCCCAGTAGTGGAGGTAGTAAGGTAAGGTAGTGCTCACTGCGGCATTGAGGTCGTCTCCGAGTCCGAGGTGCAACTTACCTTCCACTACCTCTCCGTCCGTCCTTCCCTTCGTCCACTGCCGCATACCTACCCTTCTACTCTCCTACTACTAGTACTACTACTAGTACTACTACGACTACTACTACTACCACCACTACTACTGTACCTCACCTCTCACGCCGGCTGCCTCGATAATCTCCCCCACAATCTCGCCCCCTCGTCCACCGCCCGAAGGAGTCCAGTACCTAATATATCCGCCGTTCCATACCGATCGCCGCCTGAAGCGGCATAGACTTTGCGCCTTCGCCCAAAGCGCGCGCGCGCCGTGGAGTCAGACGGCCCTCTCGCACCGATTCGGTGGCGCTGGGTCCCGACTCTAATAACTCTGGCTCGTCTGGCAACCGCGACCGCTCTCTCCGGCCTGGCCTGATCCGTTTTCCGGCTCCTGGCCCTACCTACCTACCCACCACCAACTACCTCTCCACACCCATTCACCCCCGTCGGCCGACTGCGACCTCACCCTTTCCCATCTCCGCCCGACACGCCCGCGCCAGACCTCTCCCTTCCCCATCCACCGTATTCCTATCCTCAACATCCATCCTCCGCGGCGACGGCCCAGTCCCCGCGTCACCCGCCGCCGACCCATCCCCCTCGACCGTCACCGGCTCGCACACCCGAGGCCGAAGCTTCCGACGCATCCGCCTGGCGCTCTCCGCCTTCACGCGCACGGGGGATCCTGTACGACGCCGTCGACCGCTTTCGCGCGGAAAGAGGAGGCACCGGCGTTTCCACAGTTGCGTTTCGGCTGGCCAGCACGTTTCCTCGCATACACGCGGCGTTGGGAACTTTCGGCCCCATCTTCAACGAGGCATTCATCGCTGTCGGTCGTTGCGATTCGACGCTCGATTGCATGTGCGGCGAACGTTCAGAGAAGATCAGACCTTACTCCCCGACTTGAAGGAAGAAGGAAAGGAACGAGAACGAGAAGGAAAGCGCAGAGCATGCAGACCGAACCGGCCTCTCAGCCGAGCCTGGAGGGTGCGGAGTCTCCAGAGCCCAATGTCTACGGCCCAGCCGGTAAGCCCCCCTCCGTCCTTCCCGGACCACCGCGCTCCCTCCGCGAGCGAGCGATTACTGACGAGCGGGTCTCGCGCGCCTTGCAGATGCCAACGCCCCGCTGGAGCCCACGACGACGAACGAATCAGTCGGGGACCCGTTTCCCACGCCCAAGACCGACAAGCCGCGCCCACATGTCTGCGGCACGTGCGCGCGGTCGTTCGCACGTCTGGAGCACTTGAAGAGGCACGAGCGATCACACACCAAGGAGAAGCCGTTTGAATGTCCAGAATGCACGCGATGCTTTGCGCGCCGCGACCTGCTGCTGCGACATCAGCAGAAGCTGCACATGACCAACCCGGCGGGCGCGCGGCCCAAAAACGGCAGGCGCGAGAGTCTCAATACGGCTTCGGTGACTGGTGCGCGCGTGCGCAAGAACTCGATCGCGAATGGCAACTTGAACGGCGCCGGTGGCCCGCCGATTGCCAGGCCGCGGGCGAACACCATCAGCCACATTGAAGTGGCGGCGCTCGGGATGCTGGACGGGACGGAAGCGGGCTACAACAATTACCGCTTGGACCCGATGCAAGTCAATCAGATGGAGATGGGATTGCCCGGCCACTTGAACTTTGATTACCGTGGCATGTCTCAAGCGATGGGGAATCATGGCAACCATCCCCTTCCAAAGCTGGACACGCACGCGGTCAACACCTTGGATGTTCCTCAGCCTTTGCACACTGCGCCTCCCAACTCGACGTTTGGGGGGTTCGACATTGATCAGCTGTTTAGCCCCGGGACGACGGTCAACCCGGCGCAACTTCACAACGGTGGCTCGATGTCCTCGACACAGCCCAACTTCACGCATTTCACCGAGCCCTTTGCCGTCCAGCCGACTATGAATCCTCAGCATCAGATGGACGACTTCCGTTGGATGCGGGACTTCAACGGAAACATGTCTGGTGGCTATAACGAACAGGCGATCGAGGAGTCGTCGCCGTCGCGGATGAGCAGCGGGGACAGCCCCGGCGACTTCAATGAGAGTCTCAACAACAGCCATGTGGGGCTTCCTATGCAGAACAACTTTCAATGGCAGCAGCAGGGTCGCAACCAGCACAGGCACTCGATAGCAGGCCCTTTCCATCTGGAGGCTTTAGGATCTGGACTTCCCAACCTCGATATGCCACAGGATACGGTCTCGCCCAACACAATGCACGATCCGACGCCATCCCAAGATGTCTACTTCCAACAGATGATGCAGTTGCAGCAGCAATCTCAACAGCAGTCGCAGCAACAGCAGCACCCCGTCCAGCAGCACCATCCGGAGCCGCTCCAGAAGCAAGGCCACAGCTTCCTCCCAAACTCCTTGTCAAACATGAGCTCTGAAAGTCCCAGTGTCTCATCGTCGTCGATGGGAGGGAGCGCGCGCCAAAGCTCCGTAACCTCGACATCCACCGACTCCATCACCGACGCCACACGCCAGGCCCTCCTCATGACCCTGTCGCAGCCGTCGGTCTTTGGGACCTCGCACAGAAAGTATTCCCAGCCCAGCATCAGCTCGCCACTGTCCCCCAGCAACGGTCGCAACTCGGTCCAGGGGCCCAACCTGCCCAGCACCCCGGATATCCGGCGCTATGTTGACGCCTTCATCCACTACGCCTCCCCGCACCTGCCAGTCACGCACGTTCCCACGCTCTCGTTCGAGCCGCCCGAGGTGGCAAGTACGAAGGGTGGGTTGCCGTTCATGGGCAACCCCAGTGGGTTAATGGCGGGAGGCGGCTGCCTCATCCTGGGCATGGCTGCCATCGGCGCTCTTTACGAGTACGACCATCCGGCGTCCAAGGAGCTATTCGACGCGGCGAGGAAGCTCATCATACTGCATCTGGAGGAGAGGCGCAAGGCTGACGTGACGGCCGCCGCGAACGGTCCGAACTCCGGCGACGGTTCTGGAAACCAGACGCCCCTGTGGCTTGTGCAGGCGATGCTGCTCAATGTGCTTTACGGCCACCAGTGCGGCGACAAGACGGCGGCCGACATTGCGAGTAACCACTGTGCGGCGCTCGTGAGTCTGGCGCGAGGCGCGAATCTGGCGCAGCCCACTCCCGCGTCTCCCTCTGCGAACGGCAACGACGATGTTCATGACGAACAGCGTGACATTACTATGCAGGATGGGAGTGTTGCGCCTGGCGATAGCATGTCCCGCCAGCAGAGTGCCGTGGTCGACCTCCAGACGCAATGGATGACGTGGAAGAACGCCGAGGAGCGCAAGCGGACGCTCTATTGCATCTTCATCTTCTCCAGCTTCCTCAATTCCGCTTACAACCACACTCCCACCATCATGAACTCGGAAATCCTGCTCGACCTGCCCTGCGACGAGGAGCTGTGGTCCGCCAAAACGGCAGAAGACTGGCACGCCCTGGGTGGTCTCGCGGCCGCGGAGCGAACCTCGACCTCCTTCTCCGGCGCGCTCAGCACACTGCTGACGGCCAACCAGCGACAAGGCTCCAAATTCGCCCCCTCGGCCTACAACAGCAGCAACCCGCTCGGCGCGTTGCAGTCCTCAGGTGACAGCTACGCCGACAACGAGCTCCGCCCCAGCACGCTCGGCTGCCTCGTCCTAATCACCGCTTTGCACAACTACATTTGGGAAACGCGCAGCCGGCACAACGGCCGGCAGTGGACGGCGCAAGAAACCGAGTCCATGTTCTCGCACATCGAGCCCGCGCTCAACGCCTGGCAAGCGGCGTGGAAAGCCAACGAGCGCCACAAGCTCGAGCGCCCCAACCCTTTCGGCCTCGGCCCCCTATCCGCCGACTCCATCCCCCTGCTCGACCTCGCCTTTGTGCGCCTTTTCGTCAACACCGGCCGCAGCAAAGAAGCCTTCTGGCACCGCGATTTCGACGGCATGGCCGAAGAACTCGCGCGCGGCGCAGACGTCGTTCAGCACGCCGACGGCCCCGCCGACCCCCCGACGGCCGACGCCAACGAACCTTCCCCACCCGCCCCCAGCGGCCACCGCCCCTCCTCTACCACCACCACCACCGACCCCGCCTCCCCCCGCCGCGAACGCCACCTCCGCAAAGCCGCCTTCTACGCCGCCGACTCCCTCACCATCGCCTGCAGCTACAACCTCACCTACGCCGACCTCTCGGCGCACGAACTCCCCATCCAATCCGCCATGTGCTTCTTCGACTGCGCCCAAGTGCTCGCCGAATGGGCCTGCACGGTGCAAGAGCGCGTCGGCGCCTACCTCGGCGTCCTCCCCGCGTCCGAATCCGCCGGTGCCGTCGACTACACACAGGTTCCCGCGCTCATGTTGCTGGAGACAGAGGATGTGGAGCTGTTTCGCAAGATTGAGAGGATTTGTGAGAGTCTCGAGGCAAAGAGGTTTCAGCAGGAGAATTTGCTCGCGATGGATTTGCGCGGGTTGAATCCCGCTATGGGCGGGGTGAACGGGGTGCAGGGGAGTGTGAATCTGGGCGCGTGTGGGTATGGGAGTAAGGTTTTGAGGGTCGTGGCGATGATGTTGGAGAAGGCTGTTGTTTGGCCGAGTAAGTTTTAATGCTTCTCTTCCTCTGCTCTTGCGATTGGATGGATGGCTGACTTGGGTTGTTTGTTTTAGTCACGCACGTCATGGCCAAGGCGCTCGAAACGCAGGCCGCGCATATGGATGCGCGCGCTGAGGCGTCGACGCGTGCGCAGTAGAGAGTGGTCAGTGCTCCTGCTGCGACTGGAGACGCCTGGAAGGCGAGGACTGGAATGGGACCGCGAGGATTGTCCGCGTGCCGCTTGAAGGCGACGAGAGAGAGCGAGCGCGCGGAGAGCGGAGCGGAAGGGCACACTGTACAGCGCGTGCCCTCCGCCTTTGCCCCGCGCAGGAGGTTAGAAAGGCTAGAAGATGGCCGAGGATGAAAGGCGGTCGTGGACGCCGTCCACGCGGACTTTGAGGCTCTGAGAGCCCGCGCAGCGATGCACGCCTCCGCGATTTCGGCGGAGGGTTAGGTGGACGCGCGAGAGCAGCGGGAGAGGCTGAGGCTGAGGCTGAGCTGTGGATGAGGCGGTACGCTTGAACCGCAGTGATGCCACGACGACGCCACGACCGCGACCAGACGAGAACGTCGGCCCGTGTGCGTTCGCGGGCTGGCTGCTTGACGGGTTGGACGCGACGCGACGCGATACGGGGCGGTGCTATGGGGGGAGGCGTTGTGCTTTCAGGAGGGTGGGGAGGTTGCTATTGGGGTCTGGGTCTGGGTCTGGGTCTGGGTCTGGGTCTGGGTTTCGGGTTTGGCTTGGTTTTTAATGCATGGTGTTTGAGTGTCTGCTTCTTGTGTTTTCCTTGGGGCATGGGGCTGGAATTGCGGAAAGAGGGATGTGTCGACGAAAAGTGATCGTGCGGGGTGGTTGCGCTGCTATGGAGAGACTTTCTTCTTTCTTCTGCTTTTGAAGCATTCTTCATGAAGTGATTTCTTGATGTCTGTGATACTGCACCGTGTTTTTAAAAAGAGACGCAGAATGTCCTTGCCCTCCTTCATCTGTGAGATGCTAGGTAGGGTGGAGTGTAACGCCAAGACATATGCCAACCCAATGAGGCAGGAGGAGACGGGATCGATCGCGTCCATGCTTTCGACACGTCCTCCCTGCGCTTCGTGTCAAGCAGCACAGAGCACCGCCGTCGTCTCACTCCGACGCCTCCGCTGCATCGAAGAATGGCCGTTCAATCACGCGCCATGATACTCTCGCACCGAACGTTGCATTGATGCGACAGTGACTGCGGCACGCCTGTTTTGAAACCTTTGTCCGCTTCTTTCGCGCGAGCCTCGCTGCTCTGCACTCCCAGCCCACCACCGACCTTCCAGGTTCCTTTCCTGCAGACCGCTCCCTCCTACCTCACAGCGTCTCCAGCCCAGACACAACCTCACCAACCCCACGAACACACCCGCCGAACGACACCACAATGTGCCGCTTCCTCATCTACTCAGGCGACTCGCCCATCCTCCTCTCCCACCTCATAACCTCGCCCACCCACAGCATCCTCACCCAGTCCTACGACTCGCGCCTCCGCCTCGACACCACGCGCCCGCACAACGGCGACGGCTTCGGCGTGGGCTACTACACGACGGCGCCCGCGGCCCCAGAGCGCGCCAACAACAACAACCACCCCCCCCACTCTCCCACCGACCTCGGCCCCGCCCCCTGCATCTTCACCTCCACCACCCCGGCCTGGAACTGCCCCAACCTGACCCGCCTCGCCTCCAAAACGCTCTCCCCGCTCGTCTTCGCCCACGTCCGCGCGTCGACCGAAGGCGCGCTCGCAGACGCCAACTGCCACCCCTTCGCCCGCGGCGCGCTGATGTGGATGCACAACGGCGGGCTCGGGCACTGGAAACACGGCGTCAAACGCGCGCTCATGAGCGACGTCGCCGACAAATGGTTCGAGAGCGTGGGCGGCAGCACGGACAGCGAGTGGGCTTTCGCGCTGTTCTTGGACACGCTGGAGCGCGGGGGCGTGGACCCGGATGATGCGGTCTTGCAACGGAGCGGATTCGGGCACGGGGTGTTGAGAAGAGCGTTGTTGGGGACGATTGAGAGGATTAATGGGTTTGTGGGGGCGGTGGCGGGGGGGAAGAGGGGGGTGGGGGAGGGGCGGAGTTTGCTGAATTTTGCTGTCTCCGATGGGCGGAGTGTCGTTTGTACGCGCTATGTGAGTTCAAGGGTTGATGAGGCGGCGAGCTTGTTTTTTAGCAGTGGGACCAGTTGGAGGCCGCAACAGGGTGCGGCGGCGGCGGAGGGTGGTGCGGGTGGAGGTGCGAGTGTGCCGCCTGGGACGGGCGAGTATAAGATGGAGCGCAGGGACAAGGGCGCGGACATCGTGTTGGTGGCGTCGGAGCCGCTGACGTTTGAGCGCGATAACTGGGTTACGGTGCCGACGAATTCGGTGCTGACGATTGTGAATCAGACGGTGTTGATTCATCCTATTGTCGATGAGTTTTATAACGGGAAGGCGGGGGATGTGAGACGGGAGGGGTTGGCGGCGGATCGCGGCCAGGCGGAGGCGGGGGAGGGGGTGGGGGTGGTTGGGGCGGTGGGCGGCGTGGTCGGGGCTGCTGCTTAGGCGGAGGGGAGGGTTTGGTAGGGGCACCGATGGTGGAGGGGGACGGGGGATATGGGGCTTGCATCTTAGCGATGGCGTTTGGGAGCGAGTTTGCTGCGCTGCTGGTAATCGACTCATGTTGAGTGGAACTATTACGAGTTGAGATCTAAAACTGGAGTCTTCAGAACTACAAACAAACACACCCAACCCTTCTTTGCGTGAAAGTCAGTAGCTAGGATAAGGTAGCGGACCATCGTGGCGCTTCGCTCGCTTGCCATATGGACGCTTCGTGAGTAACGCCCACCTTCAGACGCGCACGCTAACAATCAGTCCATCACCCTTCTTCCTCCGTCCCCAGGCCGCTCTTCCCTAGTACCACTCGACCTGTGCAGGAGCGGGAGGGAGAAGATGTTTGGGAATGGAGGTGATCTGAAGAAATTTCCGTCTAAGCTGTACAACCATCTTGGCATGAGCTCATGCCGAAATGGAAGTTGCATGCCTTGAAAACTCCCGCCATATCGTAGCACTGAACAGTACATTTAACCTTGCCATCCATCCGATCGGTCCAGTCCCACACCTCATGTCTTCGTCAAGAACGCCATTGAATCCAGCCTGTACCCCTGCCTGCCTGCCATGCTCCCATGACCTTCCATTGCTAGAGCCTAGCTCCTCTAGCCCCGGCCCACTCTGACTTTGCTCACTCCGCATCCTTCAATCAATACCTCGCCTTCCCCACACTCCCGCTCTCCTGATAATGCCCATACTGCGGCGGCGGCGGCGGCGGCGCGTACCCACCCTGCTGCGCCCCATACCCGCCATGCCCATGCCCATGCCCATGCCCGCCGTAATGATGTCCGGCGCCCTGCTGCCCATGATGATGCCCCCCACCCGAAGAGTACCTCCTCTCCTCGCGCCTCTCCACAACCCGCTCATCGCGCCTCCGCTCCTTGTGCCGCTGCCGCAGCGACGGGTATTTGGCCACAATGTACCAGGCGTGGATCACGCCGGGGAACCAGGCGAGGAGGCACAGGAGGAGGTTGATGAGGATGTCGGCGCCGCAGCCGCGGCGGATGAAGACGGTCAGGGGCGGGAGGAAGATGGCGATGATGCCGAGGGCGAGGCCGCCGAGGACCATGGTTGTGGTCGGGGGGGGTTGGGGAGGGGGGGGGGGGGGGGGGGGTTGGGTGGTTTGGTGGGAAAGGTTTTGGTTTGGAGGCTGGCGCCTTGGAGGTGTGGTTGTTGGTCAACGTGGGTTGTTGATCGTTGGGTAGAAGATGTTGTCGTTGAGGATGGTCGTGGTTATACTGGTGGTGAAGAAGTGAGGGAAAGAGTGAGGGTTTGTCATCGAGAGACGCGTCAGTTTCGGTCCTGTCGCTCGTCTTATGTATATATAAAGTCCGTGGTCCTTCAGTCGCCTTGCCGCCCTCTTCCGGCCTCACAGGGCGAGGGCGCGTGACGTCTTCGCCTCAGTCGCGTTACGGACGCGCGACTACGCCACTGCCAAGCACGGACGCCGGGGTGTCACCGAACCCAAGGATTGCGCCACTTTGCACGTGCACTCTCTCCAGTGTTTTAATTGTGCGAGAGCATTCACTGCTGCTCCTTCCTCGTTGGGCACAATGTGGAATTTACTTAGTGATGTGCCATGCGAAATCACACTGAGGCAGTTTTTGGACGGTGAATGCTTCGAGCCGGCCACCTCGAAGGCGCGCAAAAGCTCGCCTTGCAAGCACAGCCTGCTCCTCGTTGATCAGGAGCCTCGAGCGAGTGCGGGTTCGTCTGAGGTCGAACATTATGAATGGCCGCCAACATTTCTTCTGCTTAAGAGCAAAGAATCTGCCACTGCGTTCTCAGAATATCTTACAGCACGGCCGAGACGACTCCGGCCAGTTACGCCATCGCCGCTGACCAGACAGGCGAAAGCTCAATAAGCGAAGTGCCGATGCTGCATGCACGCGGTATCTCCCCCGGCCGGTTCCCGGCGTCGTGCTGAACACAAGCGGAGAAGCTGGAGAACGCCTTTAAGCCAAGTACTCACTTGGGGAGTTAATAGACAAGCTGTCCAGCATCGACGATCCACTTGAGGTGCGATAAGCGCCCTCTCTCGCCTCTCTACGGCCAGATGAACGAGTCCGCGGACGGTGTTTCTCAGTCGTGGGCAAGCCATTAGCTTGGATGCTGTTGCTCCGGGCAAACCACGAGGGAAGGGGTCATACCTGTCCATCTCTCCCCTCACTCCGCATCGTTATACTGGCCGGGGTCTCCCCCACAATCCAGCCTAGAACGCTTGCTAGGAAGCTAAGCCAGAGATAGACTGACCCTGCTCGCCTCAACGATACGCTCTTCTCCAAGGCGCAAATCACATAGCTAAGTACTTGGCCTCTGTCATTGTCTCTCTTCTATTTTTCCAAGGTCGCTTATAATGGTCGTTGCGTCTCGATTACCTCTCAACTCTGAAGCACAGCGGGTCACAATAGCCGTCCATCGAGAGCAATCTCGCGATTCCTTTTCGGCCCCTCAAGATCACGGAGCTAGTCCCCATAGCCATGTTGAAAAGCCGCAATCGACAAAACAGGCAGCTGTGGGCGGCCTGCATAGCTTATCATGCACCCTGCACCTCCTTCATGAAGCTCAAGAACATACTTCCAGGCAGTACCACGGTACTCCACGGTACTCGGATATGCACCCTGACGACCGAGCTCGTCTGGACTTTATCTCTGGGCCCGCCGTCGCCCGCCATCCTGGCCTATCTCCCTGCTGCACGCCTCTACGGCGACTTCAAAGCATAAATACAAGATACACACATTGATGGTAGCACCGAGCGTCTCCAACATCACTCATAGTCTGCAACCATGTCCTACGAGCTCAGCGGCCCCTCGCAGGCGGCACGTCCGCACGAAGCTATCGAAGATAGCAAGCGCATGACCGAGAAGCAGTTCAACGTTGATGTCAAAGGCACCAACGAGACGTCGCCCGACTCGCCCAACGACAATGGCGTCGGGGAGGTCGTCATTGTCGACGAGAGCGGCAATAAGGATATCATCCGCGAGTCCGACTACACCCCGGAGGAATACAAGAAGCTTAAGAAGAAGATCGATCGGTACTTGTTGCCGCTCATGTGGTTCTGCTATGGCATCCAGCAGACGGACAAAACGGCCATCTCGACGCAGGCCATCTTTGGTCTTCGTGAGGATACGAATCTGGTCGGGCAGCAGTATTCATGGCTGACCACCATATTCGTGAGTGTGGTGCAATCGGGTCTGTCGACAATGCGCCCGCTGATACCTGGGCCTTCAGTACATTACCTATCTCTGCGGAGAGTTCCCGTCCAATTTCTTGCTGCAGCGCTGGGCTCTTGGGAAGTCGTTGGCCATCTACATGCTCTGTTGGGGTGAGTAATCTCGGAAAACACTGTTACGCATCTTGGACGCTTGCTGATAGTACCAGGCATTTGCGTGATATGCATCGCTGCTGCGCAGAACTGGTCGCATCTCATGGCTCTCCGTGGTCTACAAGGTTTCTTCGAATGTTAGTCCAGCCTTGCCCCTGCCCCTGGCTTCCCGATATGATGACACCGTTCGCCAGCTGACGCGCACGTTATCGACAGGTACCATCAGCCCTGGCTTCGTCCTGGTGACAGGCGCCTGGTATCGACGTGAAGAGCACTCGAACCGCGCTCTGTTCTGGCAGTCCGCCAACGCCGGCTTCGGCATCATCTCATCTCTCGTCATGTACGGCATCGGCGACCATGCGCAGCGGAGGGGTGGGCTGGCGGCCTGGAGGTGCATTTCTCTCTTCTTGGGCGCTTGCACCATTGTCCTGGCCTTGATATGCTTCTTGCTGCTCGGCTCGCCGAAGGAGGTCTACTGGATGAACAAGGACGAGAAGCGGATGGCGTGAGTTGCAACACTGCTTCTCGGTAATACATGGCACTGACCTCGAGTTCAAGGGCTGCTCGCATCGTCCAGAATAAAGCAGGCCGCGATAACGTCGGGTCAAAGTGGAACTGGGAGCAAGCGAAGGAGGCCATTTTGGATCCGCAGTTCTACTTTTCCCTGATCAACGCTTTCCTGACCAGTGTCACCAACGGGTTCGCGGCAAGATCTGTGCCCATCAAAATCAGCAGAAAAGGACTGACGCGTTCGCAGTGGCCTCACGACCTTTAGCAGCATCATGTACAAGAGCTTCGGCTTCTCACAGCTTGAAGTCTTGCTCGTCGACATCCCCCGATCAGGTGCGTGTACTCTCATCAGGCTGGGCTCTATCCAGTCGCAGAAACGCAAACTGACCACCTTCTGATCGCAGCGCTGTCGCTGGCAATCTTCCTCTGCGTCGCCATCTACACGCGCAAGGTGATCAACCGCCGCATGTATGTCATGGCAGGCGTCTGCATCCCCCCCTTCGTGGGCCTGCTCGGCTTGTCGATGCTGCCCAACACTCCCGAGAACCAGTGGACGAAGTGGGGTGGGTTTGTCTTCGTCGGCCAAAGATTCCACGTCTGCTAACGTCGTTACCCAGGCCTCTACTTCATCACCGTTCCCTACGTGCTTTCGCTCTTCCTGGGCTGGACCCTTAGTAAGAAACCTCGATTTCGACCTCAGACCTCCTGGCCCTGCTTCTTTCTAACAGCGCCCACCCAGTACCCTCCAACGTCGCCGGCCGCACAAAGAAAACCATCATCTCCTCCGCCACCTTCATTGGGCAAGCCAACACCCCCCCTCCCCAACCCACAACAACACTAACACCCCGCCCGCAGCTACTGCACCGGCAACATGACGGGCTCCCAAATCTTCCGCGACGCCGACGCGCCGCGCTACGTCCCGGGCACCGTCGGCGCCTGCACCTGTCTAGGCCTCGAGTTCATCCTCATAATCGCCTGGCGCTACTACTACATCTGGCAGAACAAGCGCCGCGACCGCAAAGCTGCGGCCGAGAGTTTGTCGCCTGAGGAACAGGAGAGGCTGGGTAGGGAGTTGGGGGAGTCGGATTGTACCGATATGCATAATCCGCACTTTAGGTATACGCTTTGAGTGAGGCTGTAGGGTGGAAGGGGTGGGGCAGGAGGTTGGGGTGTTTGCGGGAGGTTGAGCGTGGCGGGTGGTGCGGGTGGTGCGGGTGATGCGGAAGGGCAGCGGAGAGGGCGGTGATGTGATAGCGGACTCGTTTTGAGACGATTGATATGATCAACGATGTAGATGTCGTGAGAATAAGTTGCTGTTGCGGCGACAAACCGACGACAAAAGGGAGCATTGTTCCCACTCCCAGAACGTAGCAAGATGGAGTCATACGGTGCTTTGGGATCCAAGAGTCAACGCACATCAGAATCATGTAGACTCGAAAGAATATCGTAAACCCGCTGAAAGTTGATGTTCTCGCTCTTAGTTACATCAGTACCATGCCATGAGCACCGACTTGAGGTGCTGTAGGTTGAAACGCCCCTCCTCCATCCCCAAACCAACACGCTCCCAGCACCTGCCCGCCCTTCACCTCAGCAACTATGCATTTCCCAACCCCTCTCACCCAACCCCTCTCTACTTCTCCGACTCCTCAGTAAACTTGCGGTACCCCTCCTGGTCCATCAGCCCCTCAACCTCCTTCGCATCCTTGACCTCGATCTTCGCCAGCCACCCGTCGCCCTCGGGGCTCTTGTTGATCGTCGCCGGTTTATCCTCGAGCGCGTTGTTGGCCTCGACGATGCGGCCCGAGATGGGCGTCATGATGTCCGATGCCGACTTGACCGACTCGACCGCGCCGATGGAGTCGCCCTGCGCAACCTCCAGATCCGGCGTCGGGAGCTCGACAAAGACTACATCGCCCAGCGCTTTGGCGGCGTACGTCGAGATGCCTAGGGTACCTTGGGGAAGAGGTCAGTTGAGCGGGCTCCGAGCTGGAGTGCGGGTGGACAGGCGCCTACCGGTCTTGCCGTCCGCCGAGAGCTCGACCCACTCGTGGTCTTCGGTGAACTTCTTCTCCAGCGCTGCGAGCCGTCAGCCTCCGAGTCTGGCATCTCCGCAAAGGTCATCCCCACCTCTCGCGCTCGCGGTGAAGCTGCGAGCCGCCGGGCTGCTGAACGCCTGGCCCTGCGCGCGCAGGCGCAGGTACTGCGGCCGGCTGCACCTAGCGAAGCTCGAGGCGGCGGCGGAGCGGGCGAGGAGTCTGCTGGCGGCGGAAGCGGACATGATTGCGGTGGAGAGTGAGGTAGTAATGTGGCACTGCAGTCAGACAGATGCGGCGGAGAGCCATTGGGTGAGGTGAGTCGCGCTTCGCTCGGCTCCCGACGCGAGAGATATCCGAGAGATAAGATCTTGAGGTCTTGGCGGCGCGCTTCGGACTCCAGACGCTCGACTTCGCGCGTTCGTGCATTCGACGGCATCACGTCTTCCCCATCGTCGCAGTTTTACAATGCTTTATGAGCTGATCGGAGTGGTCGGTAACTCCCTCGAACCTGTATTCCATGGAAGCTAACACCCCATAGGTCCGCCCCGGCCGCAACGTCTCCGAGATCAAAGAGTCCGTCTCCTCAACCCCCGACACCGATCCTCACCTCGTTCCTCCCTAACCCGAACCCCCTTAGAATCACCCGCACAGCCGGCGCCCAGATCCTCTCCGCCGGCGGCGTCGTCCGCGGCATCACGAACTGGGGCACCTTCCTCCTCCCGCGGCCCGCGCGCAAACAAGGCGCCGTCTACCACAACGGGCACTTCTTCCTCCTGCGCTTCGACGCAAGCGCCAAGACGCAACATGCCGTGCGGCGGACACTGGGGCTCGACCCGCGGATGCTGAGATACAGCGTGGTGAACATGGGGAGCAAGCTGGATGAGGTGCGGGATGTGGCGGGCAAGGCCGAGTGGCCGAGTGCGCCGCAGATCGATAGTCAGAATGACCGGTTTAGGTTTAGAAGATGAGAACGCTGGGTTGAACAGGGGGTGTGGAGGGGCAATCGGGGCATTGGGTGATGCGGGCGTTACTGGAGTCAGCTGCCTGCGCAGTGTAGACACGAGACGGGTCTGAGAAGTCAAGGGGGGATGCTCAAGTCGCGCGCGGCTTGTGACGAGTGTAGGCTACTTGTACAAAATGTGTCTTCTATGCAAGTGCGAGATATGACTTTTTTTTCGGCCGCGCTCTACCCAAATTCGCACGACTCCACGCTATACAACTCTCAATCTTCCCATTGGAAACTTTGGTTCCGCCTCAGGTAAACCCATTCGCTCTCAAACCGCGCAATGGCGCTCCTTCATCTTCCTGCACGTCTGTCAGTTGGCCTGCATACATAATACCTTGCGGCGGGCTTACCTCTAAAAACCCAGTGACAAACACCAACCTCCCGAACTCGTCTGCCACATCCACCGCCTCCTTCTCTGGCGGCCCAGCAGTCTTTTGCAAAGCGCTGGTGCGCTTGAAGACTGCTTGCATGCTGAAGCGGTTTTGCTGCAAAAAGTTGTTCGCTTGCTGCAAGACCGCCGCATTGTTGGGCCCGCGGGCTAGGACCAAAGCCGTGATTACTCGAAGCACTGCGGACAGGAGCCTGTAGAACTCCTTCAGAGCGGCGGGGTTGTCGATGTCGAGGCCAATGTCCGGGTCGGTACTGAAGAGGCGACTATCGGCGATGCCTTCGAAGAAACCGGACGTGAGGACTAACTGCGTGCCCTCGGGAGTCTGGCAGAGATGAAGTAAGAGCGAAAGCGAAGTGTGAAAGTAGGCCACGTTTGTCGCGAGCTCGTCGTCCTCTGCTTGGAAGGATGTGGCCACGTTGCTGATGCTCTGGTCAATGAGGACCGGGACAAAGTTCAGCTTCATCAGGGCGCGCAGCATCGATGGCATGGCTTTTGTCAGTTGATGCAGAGCGACCAAGCCGTCAAGGAACAGCAATGAGGACACCCGAGTGACACCACGGCCAGAAAAGGCATCCTCGGTAATGACCGCGACGAGGCGGTCGCCGGCATTTTGAACGAGCAGCAGCAGCTGTCTGGCGTTCTGCGACGGAGATTGTTTTCCGTTCACAACTGTCAGGGGCAGAGACGAAAGGACCGAGCAGCAAGTTCGGTAGCACACATCGCGCAGCGTCAGATCGGTTCCGCTGTCAATAATGGCTTTCAAACAGACCCGGAAGGCCGACGTCAGGCGTTCTTGGGCAAGGGTGATAGTGCGCTGCTCGGACGACCCACTGATCGCGGCGGGGACCAAGGTCAAGGTCAACTTCGCGAAAAGGGCAGCACTGTCCAGGTTTCCAGGCAAAGCTTTTTCGAACCTGGGCAGAATGACTTGCAAGCCATGGAGAGCGACGGCAGCGAGGTCGTTGGTCTCCAGACCGTCCGTGGTCGCCATGAGGGATAGCAGATCCGTCCATGATTCCAAAGAGGATATGCGGGCATTCACAATGGCTTGAAAATTGTTCTGACCTCTAAGAACCGCAAGTATCGCGCGCATCTCGTCAGAAGCTGCTTCGTCTTGCGTGTGATTAATTGTACCGGTACTAAGCAGGCTCCGCTTTCGTAAGATCAATAGCAGTTCCGCCATCCTCTCGTCATAGGTGCCAGTGAGCTCTGGATCCCGCTTAATGCAAGCTGACAGCTCAAAGTCGTTGAAAATTTTGAACGTTGCGTCCGGCGGGCCCTCAGTCTGAAGGTCGTAAAAGTCGAACAAATCGAAAACAGAGTGCGTTGGTACTTCCTCGCCTGAGGGAAGCCTCACAACGCCCAAGAGTGCGCTGTTCACCTTCTCTTGTATGGAAAACGCGCGGGCCTCATTGGCCGTACGCAGCTCAAGTGCAGCGTATTCAAAGAACAGCTCGCGCACACGCATGAAATCGCGGACAGCGAAGGCGGAGCTTTCCACAAGCAGTTTTGGGTCGTGTATCGCTATTTCGTCCCAGAGGAAGTTTGCAGCTGCCAGCAATTGGTCCTGTGAGCTGGCAGCTAAAAAGTCCATTGCTTGAAGCTCCGGCAGAACGATCGATGAAGTCAGTGGAGACGTCGCCAGCTTCATCACCAATTCGTAACAGCCACGCTTCACCGACAACAACCAAGACACGTTGTAATCATCGCGGGCCTGCGGAGATTGCGCCGCATAACCAGAGATCTTGTGGAACAGGGAGCTTGCTTGCGAGAAGGCACTCTCGGCCTCAATGCTGACTGATCGTGATTGGCACGCAAAACCAAGAAGACAATGAGCGGCGCAAGGGCGGCCAGCAGAGGTGTCCAAGCTGTTGTTCAACATCTCGAGCAGCGCATCCGCTCTTCTCAGCTTCGGCGGCTGCGCGTTGTTGTCTAGGTCCCATGGAAATATATCGAAGAGAGGCTGGAGCTCAATGCCCACAACGTCACAGATCGGCGCGAGTTGGCTGACCAGACGACTGCCGAGACGCATCTTGTCGGCTTGTCCGTAAGCGCCCTTGTCGGCGAGTTTTCTGGACGCGCAGAGCTTTTGCATCAGCTTGATGGCAGCCAGGCTCAGTTCTTCGTGTTCGCTTGACATGTAAGAGGCGACGCTGCTGACGACGTGCATTTGGCTGAGCACTACGTCGTCATATGAAGCGAAGGCAGAGTTTGCATTTGATTGCACACGTCCTGTGGCCGGTTGCGCATTCACGAGAGGTCGCACAATGTCAAAATACGTGGCCTGTAGCTTCATGGCAAGATTTACAGCGTGAAGACCGCTGGCTGTTGCCCTCACTACAGGCGATCCTGGGGCAAGGCCATCCGACATGCAGGCTTTTCGGTCCACACAGGCCATCAGCGTTGAGATGATGTTGTTGTTGAGCATCCAGTCCATGACCCGAGCAAAAGGATGCAGACGCATGTAGGCGGCCAATGAAGAGGTGTGGACAAGAGAATCGACAGCAACGTTGGCAGTACTCGCGAGCGCTGCGAGGTCCTCATTAAAGGTGTTAAGACAACGGCAGATGAACTCCAGACACACGCAGCGCAAGACATCTACTGGTACCGTGTCCTGTCCTTGCGGGATTGTGGAAGGGTTCGTTGATCTGAAGACCGTTCCGAGAACGAAGTCCACATATGCGTCAATGCCTGCGTGGCGGTTGGGCGCGCCGAGATTTTCCGGGAACGGAAGCGTGTCATGAATGAGGTCCGCCTGGGGCATCTGGACCAGAGCAAGCAACAGCTTGACTAGGCCGGTCGATGTCTCAAAGTTGTTGGCGTAGTTCTGTAAGTAGTGCCGCTCGGAGCTGCGGGCCTGAGAAGGATGCAGTCGCGATGGGGCAGAGCCTGCCTGCCCCCCACTGGAAATCCAGTTATCGAGCAGAACCCACATGCCATCGTTCACCTCGGGGACTTTGTCAGTGAGCAGAGCAGCGAGTAGCTCGAAACAATTTGCGTGGACTCTCGGTAGCTCGCCGCTAGCTGCCAGGTGGAAAAGCGTTTCTCCAAGATGAAAGCTCTGTTCTCTCAAAATCCAATTCCGCGCATCCGGACTTGCTTCACAGATGTGCGAGGCAAGGCGCATGTAAGTCTCGAGCATGATTTCCGTCTCGTTTTCAATATACTCGCCCTCTGCATGCGAGTCGCCTCGGCCAGAGAGCTGCGGGGCGGGGACCGGTCTGTTTTTGACGGAGGAGGCATAGACTTCGAGTTCGCTGAATATTTGACTCCAGCTGACAGAGTGCGACTTCCGAAATTTGCCAGGAGCGACCGCAGTGTCTTCGAGAAGAAAGCGATGGGCGTGATTGCCGGATTTTTCGTCGCTCACGACGGCCCTGAGTAGCTCGCAGAAGGCGGCAGCGCGAGGTGTTGGGAGACGAGTCGACGTCCAGCGAAGGAAGCCATAAAGATTCCCTTCCCGATCGGACCAAAAATCTTCCGCTACATCCGGCTGGTCTTGAACTGCGTATGCCATGATCACAAGGAAGCGCTCAAAGTGCAGCTCGATCTCTGGGCTCGCCTCGGGGCTTGCAAAATGCTGTCTCCGTCGATTGTCATCGTCATCCTTGAGTCGCCGGACTGCGTTGGGCATGTTTGCAATGAAGGCCTCACAAAACCCCTGCAACTCACACATCACCAAGTGTGCGAATTGTGGAGAAGCTACCGTCTCCATTTCTCGCTTTCCGCCGTTCAACAAATACCGGACAAGACCAACTTTGGCGGGATTGTGCCACACTTCTGGCTTAAGGTGTTGACAGGCCGAAAGCAGGAAATGCAATGCACCATGTTTCAGGCCTTCGAGGAAAACCTGCGAGCGCTCGTCCTCCGCTTTCTGGCGATCTGCCACACGAAGATTCGGGTCCTTTGTCGAATCAGCGAATCGAGAGCTGTACTCAGCGACCCAAAAGATGGCAGCAGCTCCCTGGAGACCAGGCACTTTCCATTGCAACTGCGCAGGCCCTGGAGCGAAGAGCCGGTTCAAGTCCTTGGCAGCGTCCATAGTCGTCGTCTCTTCGGCTCCAAATACCATCGAGCCGCTGGTGATAATTGGAAGGTAGTGGATGGCAATATCGCTTGCCTGTTCCAAGGCTGCGGCCTTGCTGAGCAGTGAACGAAAATCCATAGGGGCGGTATGTTGGCCCCTGATGAGATGCGACATCACTGCTGCGAGATTCTCGTGTTGTGAAACCAAGAGGAAGCGCTGCGCAGCAAGGGCTTCTTGCATAGCGTCTGGTAGCGCCTCACTAGTGAGCCCCACGGTTGTCTTGTGATCCTCCACCTTTTTGAGCATGTTCTCAACCTCCGTCAACCCGTCCGCGCACTTGCGCCAATACGCCGACCCGCTGCCGGGTTTGTCGTCTCCTCCGTGGACGACCTGCCTGACTGCCGCTTGAAACCGCGACTGTTGTTGGTCCTCTCCATCAGGCTCTGAAGCTTGAATCAACAGCAGACGCACGCAGTTCAAGACGTCGCTTCTGTAGCCATGAAATCGAACAAGCGCTTTGTACGGCATGTTGAAATCTGGCTGACCTCCCGCCGCTTCGGCCTGAATGCATAGCTGCGCTGCCTCAAGCTCGTCCAGATCCAGTTCATCAGCAACCAGTAATGCCCCCTGCCGAAACTCTTCGGTAACCTGGTATTCCTCCTCGTCGAACGTCAGAGTGTCAGACTTAGGTGTTGTTGATGGATCGACGATCTTCCGACTGCCGTCGCTCCTTCCCTTCTTGTCTAGCAGTCCTCTCAGTTCCCCTAGGCTCGCATCAAGCTGTGAGAATAGTCTGTCCACGGTAGGAAGTCGTGATTCGGAGAAGGCGATCAGGTCGCGCTGCAGGCTCTGAAGCCGCTCCATAGCGCTGTCGGTCTCCATTGTTCGATGAAGAATCTGTGTGTGCTCGCGCCCAGTGCCTCACCACTCTTCGGTACTGCACGAGGCGGGCATGAAATCTTCGTTGGTGAATGCAGCTGGACTGTTTGAACTTTTGTTCTGAGGTCGAGCTTCACGCGACTTGCCCGCGCGTAGCTGGAAGGTCTTGGCGATGACTAAGCATTGCCCTTGGGCGACCTCACCTCTCGTCCCGTCCAGCATCTGCAGGAGGTACTGTAGGTAGGACATGATCTTCGCACGGTTCACTTCAGAGTATTCTGCCCAGAAAATGAACTGCGATGTTCCTGGCTCTCGCAAAGCCGCATTTGTCTCTTGCGACTTGTCAAGCGTTCCAGTGAAGTCTGACGCCAAACATTCGCTGAACTGGTACTGCGAAACTCTGCGACGATGAGGGGCGAAGTCACCGTCGCGGATGCTCTGGGTAAGGATTGAAACCGATGTCCATGGTCATTGCTGACTCAATTGACAGTGTCTCTTGAGAGCGGGGGTGTGAAGGAGCGAGAGAAGGGCCTCGAGAACCTCAGGTACATCATTCGCAACAACCAACGTCTGGATCAACTTTCCGACAACGCATTCAAAGAAATCTTCGAAACCCTCTTCAACGTCGTATCAACCGAGCAGTCGGTTTACCTGAACGCCAAAACGCCTACCACACGCACAGCGGCCGAAAAACGTCTTTCGTCTTCCGCCAATGCTCTGCGTTTGACTGTCGAAGGTGGTTCGCAGCTTCTGCGGAAGCTCAAGACCATTTCTATCTTGGTAGAGAATGTTCTCCAAACGTTTCACCTACCGGATGGAAGCTTTTGTGAACCTGTGGCGCTCGACTTCGCCAAGCTTCTACAGGCATTGTTTGCATACCAGCCTCACGTGGAGCACTTGCCAGCGGACACACGCAAGCGCATTGCTTTATTCTGTGTGAAATGCATCACAGAAGCGCAAGTCGAGCTTGAAGAGAGCGACATTACGCGCAACACGCAGGTCACCACGATAAGCCATCGCTCATCTCGCTCCCAGCTTAAGGACTCGTCCGGCTCACAGTCTGGCAAGTCATTCTCCAGGCAAATCGCCCAAGAGATGATCGCATGTGTTTTGCCCTTGACCGCAGCTTCAAACACCAACTACGGAAGCAACACTTCGAACGTGATGTGGGCTCTCATCGATACTCTTCGCAGACATGTCATCTCCACTGCCGCACACAGGCAGGCGCTCGCGGCAGTCAACAATCTGCTATCTCGGAGTAGAACTGAGAATTTGCAGCTGACATTAAACGCGACGACTCAGCTCGTGCTCTTGACAAGAACTCTCTGGCCCGCCAAAGCACGCGACGAACAACGGATGAAAGACGAGATACTGAGAACTTGGATTTACATCCTGCCGTACATCGATCATGCCGCCCTCCAGGAATCCAATCAAGCCATACGCCAGGAACTCGTGTCAACATTGGGAGTTCTGCGAAACGAACACAGCTCTCGCCCCTCGCGAGAGCAGTTGCAAATCGACGATCTACGGCTAACTTTCGGCCCTGAATCCTCAAACGATCGCCATGTCATCGAGTTGCCGGCATTTCGTCTGAAAAGCAACAGCGTTGATTCTGAACTTCGGTGGACCAATGTCTACATGATAGCTTCTATGTGTAGAATTTTGAGCAAGTCGACGACAGAGGATGAGTCGTCGGATGACGAAGATACAGATGTGAGAACAAGGCCCAGAAAGCGCCAAAGATTGACCGACGAAATCGAAGATACCATCGCAGCGTCTGCAAACGTCTCCCTCCATCCCGCAGCAAGGATCAGCGCTTTGCAAACACTGACCTTCCTGGCCCAGCAAAGCGTGTTCTCGGACATTCGATATGTCAGAACCCTCAACAGATTGTCCATTGGCTGCACGGATGACAATGGGCTAGTTGCTTCTTGGACATTCATGGCCATCGCATGTCTAGCCACGCAGTCCTCCTCGACTAGCGATTCCGTCAAAACTCACTGGAATACGCTATATCGACTAGCAAGGCGAGCTGTCAGTAACGCGGGTACTTGCCGCGCGGCGTGTCACCTTCTGTACATCATGCTTACATTGCGCTTGGTTTCTCAAGAAGATGTGTCAGAGCTCGTCCATACCATGACTGCATCCAGCAACCTTAATGGCCCTGCCATACTTGCTGACTCGGTGACCAATTTGTTGAGGTATCTAGTTTGCGCCTCCCAGAGCATCAATCCGATGTCTTCTTCTGCAACAGCCGAGAGCGTTCTGGGCTGGCTGCTGCGCAGCTTCATCCCGAGCAAGTTTGAAGAAAAGGCATACGCCAGCCAACACGTCCTTTACACTGCAAAGGATGTCATCGAGCTTGCTATATGCTGTCTGGGCCAGCCGAGAGTGCATTCTTCCCATGCCGAGCATCCAGTGTGGCATTCCGTGGGCCAGACTTGGCTCGCGTGTGGGGAGCAAAGCGGGCTCGTTTCGTATTTGCTTTTGCTACCAGACAGGCCATCATCCTCAAACGCGGCGCTTTCCGTGCCCGAGCAGTCGGTGTCGTGTCCGCGTCAGTCCCAAGCTTCGCTCGAGAAGCTACTGCTGGACTTTGCGGCAAACGAGGTCCGGCGGATGAGAGAACGCTGGACACTTCTGATGCAAACCTCACCACAGGGAATAAGTGTGGACATGTTCTCCTTTTTCTGTTTAGCTTGTCACTTCATCGCTTGCATCACGTTTTGCCCGAACTTTGAGGACAGCCATCGTCAGAAGCAACTCCAATCACAAGTCACGAGCCTCCTCAGCTTGTTCTCGGATTTTCTCGCGAGCTCACACTGTGATCAGGAAAAGTCCGACCTAGCTCTTGCCATTTTCAGCCAAGCATGCGTAGGCCTGTCCTTAGATATCTCACCAACGAAGCGCCCAAAGTGCGAAACGGCCATCTGCCATTCTCTTCAGCAAGGCCTATCCCGTCAATACGGTAAACGCGATGGCCTTGGATTGGACGATGACGAGGAAGATCTCATGCAGGTCGATATCAATCAAGAGTCACAGACCAGTGTACTGGACGGTCGATCTGCAGATGCACTCAACACGAGGACGGAATTGGCGATGGCTTGCAGCGTTCTCGCGTTGCGCGCCAACGTCACGCTGTACGCTACGCTCGTTGTCAAGCAGTCCGCTGACGCCAATGATGCGCAGTCAAATGAGAGCATCGTCAGTCATTTGCTGTCGCTTCCCGACCCGACCTTACTTGCCGCCAAGAAAGTTTTATCGTCGCTCCCTGCCCTAGGAATCGATTTGACGACAGCCCAGTCGGAGCAGCTGCTGGAATACTGCTCCGAAAAGTTCCTGAGCGGCTATTCCCACGACAAGTCGGAAATTGCACTCTGCGCAATGCTCGATGTGATGTCCAGCTTCGCATCAGTGTGGACAAAGCGTGGGACAACACTTTACGATCTTGGACTGGAGCTCTATGAGTGGTATGCTGTGACCATGCTCCCTACCAAGTTCTTGTCAACAGCAGTGCAGGAGCGACTTGCTAGCCTCCTTCTGGGTCTGTGCCAAGTGGATACAGAGTACGGCAAGGTTGACGACCAGCCTTCTGTCAGAACAAGCCTCTTCACGCTCCTCCGGACAGGCAGCGTCGCTGTGCAGTTTCATTTGGCAAATCGAATATCTGCCATCTTTGGGCTGTTCGTCCTTTCGCAGCACCAGGCAATGTTCGCAGACCTGCAAGAGAATCTGACCGAAGATACCGAGTATGCAGAAGGCATGGCGATACGTCTGTTGCTGTTCGCAAGACTCGCCTCCTCGTGGCGCTCGCTCCTGCGGCCATGTGTATACTACATGTTCGAAAATGCTGGAAAGGCTCCCAATTCCGCAAAACATGCTGCCCAGAGCATAGCTGAGCTCGCCGGTGGCTTGGGATTCGAGTCCCCCCAGGGTCTGTTTCGACTTTTCGCGGCCCAACTTCTCTACTCATGGTCCGACAGAAGCGAAAACACCTTGGCCAATCTGCCGTTTTCAGTATTTCGCTACGAATCATTGGAGGCCCTCGTCGCGGAAAATGAAACCGAGATCACTGGTCAGCTGGTCATGCGTGGAAATGACGGGGACCTACAATTCGTCGCGAATGCTTTGAGTACCTCTAAGAAAGATCTTGCAACAAGATCTTTCGCAAAGTCATTGGCATACTGCATCGGATGGGATGTCGCAAAAGGCCTGTTGAAAGACAACGCTGCTTCTGCCGAGTCTCACCTTCGCAATCTGGTGAACAGCAAAGAAACTTACAGATCTCTCATTCGCGACAATTTCCCCGCTGTCATGGGCGAGTTTCATGTAGCGGTGCAGCTGGATGAAGACCAGGATGAGTGGTTCCAGAAGCATGACCAATACCACTTTGCCGCAGAAGTTGCAGCAGAGATGAAAAGCTTTGGTCATTCTCAGAGGCCACTACCTCCTAGCCAGCAACCTTGCTTCAGAAGTCGAAACGTGTGCAGTCAAGTTGAACGGCTTTGCAGGCGAATTGGCTACGATCCGTTGAGACCATGGGACCCTCCGTCATTCGCTCTCGCAGCTCGAATGCTGCTTGACTCAATAAACGACGCATTGGGCCCGCTCCAGATTGCCTTGATCATACGCAAGCTGAGACTCCTCGTGTCTCTGGCCGGTGACGTCGCTCTCGCCGGCTTTCCCTTGGAAATGCTGCTGCATTCCATTAGGCCGTTCATTGTCCACAGCGAATGCGCAGACGATGCGATGGGTGTCGTGCAGTATCTTTTCCACCACGGAAGGGAGCATATGCAAGCCAACCCGTCTTTCATGCACGGGACTGTCATGCTGATTATTTTGCAAATCCGGGAGTATTCGGGCTCGAAACAATCTCCCACCACCCAGGAAAGCCAACATCGGTCAACAATCGGCAAAATGGAGAGTCTGCAGCAGTGGTTGATTCGTTATCTGCAGGAATGTCAGCCATCTAAGAGATCTGGCAGATCAGACAGATACGTCGGCAAATACGGCCAATTCGCAGGAGCTCTCGCTCGAGCGAAGCTTCCTGGGAGCGCGCTCAAAGGGACACCACAAAGCGCGCTTTTACTGTTGATTCTAGACGCCTACAGCGAATCACTGTTTGCGCGCAATCATCGTCAGGAAGCGATCAGCTTGCTCTCTAAAAATTTCGAAATTCCTGTTTCGAACACAGCAGATTGCATAGAGCATGACAAAGACTGCCGCCGCTATGCACAGGGGGTCTGGGAGGCTCTCGATAACCCAGACCTGGGCGAGTCTTTTGTTGCTTGGGCCGCAGGAGTTCTTGGACGCGCCTACGCAGCCACAGGCAATCGGCCCCGCACTACCAATCGCGCGCCTCATACTTTGGTCAAGGGTCGCAGTGGCATGGCATCCTCCCAGGCTACCGTTGCCAGAAGTCTTGCCGATCGTCTTTTCTCCAGAGCTCGAGAAGAGGCCAGCCGTGCGGACTACACGCTGCGGCGCATGTTTCAATCTTTCGCCACCGACGAGCAAAGTGCTGCCTTCGCGCAAATGCTGCCTGATTCGGTCGTTGCCGTGGTCGCTAGGGGTACCCAAGGCTACCGACCGGCTTGGACGGCGGGCTTCAGGAACGCGCGACCAGCTGCATTTTCTCAGTTGCTCGAGCCGGATGCCCTCCTCCCTCTGGAAAAATGGGCGCAAACACTTGGAGTAGCAATTTGTCATGAAGCCCGGACTGTTGCAGAAGCATCGTCACTGACGACCGCTTTGCAAGATGAGGGAAAACTTGCCCTCGATCTCCTGCCGTATATTGTGCACATCCTCGTGGCTGGAGAGCTTGAAGCCGGCGCAGGTGGCTCATTCCGCCAGAGCTTTTCCGAGCTTATGGTCCATCACTTGGACGTCGAACATGATGGACTAAGGCCCAAGCAGCGCTACCTGCTCAAACTTCTGCTGTACTTACGAAGTCAAGCCATGCCTGGAGAGCACACCCAGGCTGATCGTCAACATTGGCTCGAGATTGACTGGTCGGTAGCTGCAAAAGCTGCCGCGCAGTGTGGCATGCCCACGACGGCGCTGCTCCTAACAGAGTCGGCGACAACATCGATACAAAAGAATCGGAGATCGTCTTCTCGAAACACGGCGTCTCAGAGCTCCCAAATGACGATTGCTCAGGTCCCCCCTGAGCTGTTGCTCTCTATCTTCAAGCAAGTCGAGGAGCCGGACTCTTTCTACGGTGTGGAGCAACCTGCTTCGCTGGACTCAGTATTGGACCGCCTCGACTACGAATCCAATGGCTTGAAGAGTCTCATGTTTCGATCTGCTGCGACAGACACTCATCTTCGCAGTGCGCACCAACTGGATCACGGAGATACGAGTGGCATCATCCGGTCTTTGTCGATGCTCAACCTCAACAGTCTGACGTTCACACTTTTGTCTGGCAAACAAGGCGATTCCAGAAATGCGAACGAATTGGTGAAATCTGCACAGAACCTTCAACAATGGGACATTATGCCTCCAGAATCTGCGTCTGGCTGGGAAGTCACGTGCTTTACCGTTTTCCAGGACCTGAGTCGATCTGTCGACAATCAGGCAGTGCATTCCAGATTGACCTCGACTCTCGGCGGCCACATGAACTCTGTAAGATTTCTCGAGGAAAGAGCGCCATCTCACGCATGGTTTAGTGCTCTTGCGTCCTTGACCGAGTTCAAGGAAGTCATCAGCAGCTCTACTCAAGAAGAGATGCTGAAAACATGGGAGAAAATGCTTGCACGGCAGACCTGGATGGAGTTGGACCAGTTCGCACACTCATCCGATATTCTGTCCAATCGCCATACCCTGTTCAGCATCCTTGCTCAGAACAGATCTCTCCTGGACCAGACTCGAACGGGGCTCAAAGAGTGCCACACAATGGAGATCCAGAGCTTGCTCCATATCTCTTCCATTGCCCGTGGACACTCACAGCTGCAGGAAGCCCTGACTGCCACAACACAGGTCAATGATCTTGCGAAGCGGTACGCCGCCAGTGGGCTGGATGTCAGCGCAGCGGCCAGACAGGAAACGGCCACCGTCCTTTGGGATGCAGGGGAGCCCACATCTTCGGTCAAGCTGCTGCAGGAAGCACTTGGCATGAAAAATCTGGAGCATCAAGATATTCCCGTCGGACGGTCTGGATTGCAGGCCGAACTTGCTCACCAACTCGCAGAAGCTCGGCTTGAGAAGCCCGACAACATTTTCAAGAACAACTTGGAACCAGCAATTCAACACCTCGAATCCCGCATCGAGGGTGAAGAGGCAGGCAAAGTTTTTCACGAATTTGCCACCTTTTGTGACAAGCAACTGCAGAACCCCGACAACATTGACGATTTCAATCGTATCACAAAATTGCGGAGGGAGAAATGGTCAGAGCTGCAAGAACTGTATCAACATCAGCAGCGGATGAGAAATTCCGGCACCTCAGATTTCAAGAGTCGACTCACCCGGGCCGAGACTTGGTATAAAATCGACGACGCCGAGTACAAACGGCAACAACACAGCCGCGAGACGTTCATGCAGCAAAGCCTTCGGAACTACCTGCAGGCGCTTCGAGCGTCCAACAAGCACAACATTTCCGTTTTGCGCTTCTTTGCCTTTTGGCTGGAGCACGCGGGCGAGACGAACGCCAACACCGTTGTGGAGAAGTATCTGCAGAGAGTCCCCAGCTGGAAGTTTGTCGTGATCATGAATCAGCTCATGTCCCGACTGGAGAATGATCAGTCGATTTTTCAAAAGGCGTTGAGGCAACTGGTGACGCGGATTTGCAGTGAACATCCGTATCATTCTCTGTTGCATTTGTACGCGACGGCGCAACCGGTCGCAGGGCAAGACACCACTGCAGAATCTCGACAGAGCGCTGCAGAGGGGATCGCCAACAAACTTCGAGGAAACGCTCAACTGCCGAAGCTTCTCGAAAGTGTGTTTCGTGCAAACAGGCGATATGATGACTTCGCGTACGCAGCGACGTCTAAGAATACACCCAACAGAGTCTCTGTGAGCTTTGCCCCAGAAGCAGAGCTGATGGTCAAGGAAGTCCCAGATCTGAAAGTTCCGCCAGCCACACTCAACCTGTCTTTGCGGCCTGACGGAAAGTACAGTGATAACATTCCAGTCATCACGAGATTCAGCAGCACCGTCTCACTCATGTCCGGCATCAGTCGACCCAAAAAAATCACAGCGTACGGCTCGGACGGCCGAGAGTACGCCCAGCTATTCAAATCCGGCGCCGATGACCTCCGTCAGGACACAATCATGGAGCAGGTCTTTGAGGAAGTGAGCAAAATGTTGCGCAATCACAAAGCCACGCGCCAACGCAACCTGCACGTCCGCACCTACAAAGTGCTCCCCCTGAGCAGCAGCTCCGGCATCATCGAGTTCGTCCCTAACTCACGCGCGCTCGCCGACGTCCTAGTCCCCGCACACCGCAGATACCACCCAAGCGACATGGACAGCAACACAGCGCGCAGCAAAATCTCCAGCGTCGACAAACAACCCACCGACACACGCGTCCGCGAGTTCCGCAAAGTCTGCGACCAAATCCACCCCGTCCTGCGCCACTTCTTCTTCGAACGCTTCCAAGACCCGGACGACTGGTTCGCCAAACGCACCGCCTACACACGCACGACCGCCACCATCTCAATCCTCGGCTGGGTCCTGGGGCTCGGCGACCGGCATTGCCAAAACATCATGCTCGACGAGAAGACGGGCGACGTCGTGCACATCGACCTCGGAATCGCGTTCGAAGCAGGCCGCGTCCTCCCGATTCCCGAGACGGTGCCTTTCCGCTTGTCGCGCGATGTTGTCGATGGCATGGGCATTACGCGTACCGAGGGCGTGTTCCGGCGCTGCTGCGAGTTCACGCTCGACGCTCTGCGAGAGGAGCGCGATAGCATCATGACGCTGCTCAACGTGCTGCGCTACGACCCGCTGTACGCGTGGACCGTGTCTCCTGTGCGCGCGAAGCGCATGCAGGAGGACTCGGCGCGGAATGCCGGCGGGGCGGAGGGGACGGAGGGGGCAGGCGGGGTTGGAGGAAAGAAGGCGCAGCAATCTGGCGAGGCGGAGCGCGCGCTTTCGGTTGTGGAGAAGAAGTTGACCAAGATGCTGAGTACGCCTGCTGCGGTTAACGAGTTGATTCAGCAGGCGACTGACGAGCGGAATTTGGCGACGTTGTTTCAGGGGTGGTCTGCGTTCTTTTGAGGAGGGGTTGGGGTTTGAGGTGGTGGGTTTTCGGGTGTCAGTGGGGTGTACATTGCTAACGCGGCGGAAGCGCCAAGAGGGAATTATGTATCTGGACGCTTGAGTGTGGCATGTGTAATTAGTTAGCATCGAGTATGGCGGTACATGTTTCCCTGGACGCAGTTGAGACTCAGCCCCTGTGAGAGCTTTTCGCAGTTCTGCAAGCTTTCTGCCATGGCCAACGGCTGTGTGCCCAGAGCAATTTTGAAACCACCACCACCGCCACAAACCCGCCCAAACACGAAAAGTGAGCACGATTCAAATCTTGAGTCATTTCACAACGCTCTACTGAACTTTTGACTTTCTTCTCTGCCTAACGGCCCTCTGCGCCACTCTCCGTTTTCGCTTTCTCCAGGTCCTTCTCATGGCCGACCAACAACATCCCATCCCACCCCATCAAAAGCCCCGCCCCGACCCGAAAAAAAGGCGCGGCTGCATAGTCTATCCGGGTATCATACGCAGCACGCCCACCACCCAACACCATCACAACCGCCACCTCACCCACTCCCTCTCACCAGCGCCGCCATACCACCGCGTTCCTCTAATGCTCACTCCGCTTCGTCCCCGAGCGTCCGTTCAAAGCTCAGGCCGCACCCTCGGCACTCTCCGGTATGGGGCTGTTGAGCGCGTAGTCGAGGATATCGCTCAGCGAGAGCAAGCCTTTGAGCTGCTTGTGGTCATCGACGACGACGAGGCGGTGCACTCGCGACTTGCGGATCGTGTCGAAGACGGTGTCGAGGCGGTCGGCGAGCGTGCAGGTGTAGATGCCTGGGAAATCCTGATGAGGGGGAAAGGGGGGTTAGTCGTGTGTGCTTGGTTGGTTCAGGGGAGGGGGGTGGGGTGGGGAGGGGCGGGGAGGGGTGGGTAGGGGGCTTACATCGGAGCGTTTTTCGAGTGCTTTGCCGACGGTCAAGTTGAGATTCTCGTAGTCGCCGCCCTTGATGAGGGCGATGACGTCCACGGCCTCGAAGACGTTGAGTAGCGTGCCGTCCTTTGCGTCGAGGATGGGGACGGAGGAGATGCTGCGCTTGACGAGCTGGTGGATGACGTCCATGACGGGCGTGTCCATGCGCGCGGTCGACAAGTCCTTGTACGTGCCCATGTCGAGGTCGCGCAGCGGCTTGCGCAGCATCTGCGTCTCCTTGACGTTGACGGAGACGAACTTGAGGATGCGGTATTGCGTGACGACGCTAACGACCATTTCACGCTGCGTTTCGTCGTCGATGTCGACTAGGGGGATGCGGCGGGCGCGGGATTCGAGCATGCGGCGGCAGGCTTCGTAGAGGGGGCGTAGGGGGTGGAAGGACAGGGTTTCGATCGGGTGGACGCCGATGGCGCGCTCGATGTCGCGGAGGCTGTTGAGTTTGAATTGGTCGATTTGCGCGAGGGCGTCGGGGTTTTGCCAGTAGTATTGGACGACGTTGAGGTAATCAGAGGTGGTGAGGAGGCCGGCGAAGGTGGAGGTTTTACTGTCCCAGAGAGGCGCTGAGACGATGCCTGGGA
The DNA here is from genome assembly GCA_004216415.1 of Aeminium ludgeri. Classification (NCBI taxonomy): domain Eukaryota; kingdom Fungi; phylum Ascomycota; class Dothideomycetes; order Mycosphaerellales; family Aeminiaceae; genus Aeminium; species Aeminium ludgeri. The sequence goes on along the minus strand of SGQK01000061.1, from coordinate 13,614 downwards.
AAAAAATCAGCCTCGTTCGAAGTCTGGTGTGTAAAAGGGCTCGAGTACTTACCGCATTGGATGAGGATGTTCAGGCTCTTCTTGACTAGCAGCGAAGTATCCAGCACAATCAACCGGTACGAAAGCGGCAAGACATCGTAACTCGTCCGCCTCTTGAGGAAAGCGCGAATAGCTCTCTGTACGCACACACACAATGTAGTCAGCCAACCATACTAATACCCATTTCCAGCCTCGGCATCCTCCCTTCCACCCAAGGAGCAAAAAACCACTATATCAACTCACCAGCCCCTCAACCTGCTCCCTCTCTAGCGGCCCCATCGTCCTCACATCCAGCTTCGCTCCCGCACCCCCCCTCGTCCCGGGCATCGTCCCACTGTGCTGATACTGATACTGCCGCTCCCCCGCCCCCTCCCCCCCCTTCTCTCCGACTCCATGTCCATGTCCATGTCCAACCCCAAGCCCCTCCATCTTCCGGCTCAGCGGCCGCAAATACGAGCTCGGCGCGACAAAATGCGGTTTCGCCGCGTCCGTGTGAGGGTCCGCACTCACGTCCGCATGCACATCCGTATGCGTGGGTGCAGCAGGGGCGGTAGCGGTGGTGTCTGGCGTGGTAACAGGAACAACCGCAGGTTCCTCTCCGGCCTCAGCAGCAGAAGCAGTCTCCACCTTATTCCCCTCCCCCACCTCCTCCCCCTCTTCCGTCATCGCAGCAGCCTCAGCAGCCACACCCTCTCCCGCGATACTTTGCGCTTGCGCTCCCGCTTCCTTCCCGCTCCCGCTCTCGCCGCTCTCGCCCGCGACCACGTCCTGTGGTGTGTCGGACATGTGTGCAGCTGGTGTGTGTACCGTGTGTGCGCTACGGTAGCTGTCTGGCTCTCTCTCTCTGGCTCGTTCTCGCCGCCTGGTTGGACTCTGTCTGGCTCTCCGTCTCGTGTGTCTAGCGGGTGGATTTGGGGCGGCGGCGCTTGGGGGCGGGCATGGAGGGCCCCGCGCGGGCGGGCGGGTGGGGTCGGGGGGTTTGACCTGGAGGCGGGTGCAGGTGCTTGGGCTGGGCTCGGGGCGGGTGTTGGTGCTGGGACGCGATTCGTGGGCGGGTAGTAGGTGTGTGGGAGGGAGTGGTGGCAGCCACGCGAAGCGGGAGGGGTGCGAGGCGTTCGTTAGAGGGGGCCGTGGTGGGTAAGTTGTGGCGTCGGGGTCTGTTGGCGGGGTGCAATCGAAGTCGAGGCGCCGCGGGTTGTTGGTTGCTTCGCTCAGTAGTCTGCCAGGCTTCTGACCGGCAGGCTGGAGGTGCGCACCGCAGGTGTGGATTCGGAAGTGACGTGCAGCCTGCAGATTGCCGAGACGTGGGGGGCAAGTTGTGGGGTAAAAACAAGCACGTGACGTGGAGGGAGCTCGAGCACTGGCGAGACTGGCAGCGTAGGAAGGAGCGAGTGAGCGACGTTCGGTAGGTATATCGAAAAGCAGACCAAGTCTCGTGCAAGGCAAAGCGGGACAAGCAATTGAACGTGAATTCCTCATAAAGCTATCATGAAACCCTCTCTTCACATGCCTTTGCCGAGCGGACCATCACCGCGCCGCTCCCATTCGCGACAACGAGCTGCGTCCATTGCGCGAAAGACAAGGAGAGCCCTCCGCGCACGTCGGAGCACACCTCCACACGATGAAATTCGCAGCCGAGCTGTACGCGTTCCCTCGCAAGTCCTCGGACGGTGTATTTGTTCCCGCGCAGGGCGGAAGGAACACCGTCTCCGGCCCCCCACCCCCCCCCCCCCCTTTCCCCCAAAGCCACACCCCTCGCCGCGTCTACTGCGTAGCCGGCACCTCCGGCTTACGATCATTCTTCGCCGCCTCAAGCGCTTCCGGCGTCACCTCCGGCCCGGCCTCAGCATCCTCCTCGCGCTCAAGCAGCTCGCTCGGAACGCGATCGACGCCCTCACCGCTATCGTCGAGCTTCTTCCTCGACTCCAGCACCAAGTGCTCCGCCTCGCTAAGGCCGCCGGACTTGGTGACCGGATCGCCTTCGACGCCGATGAGCTCGGTTTTACGCTCGACGGTGGACTGCACGGCTTTGGTGTCGAAGCGTACGAGCATGCACGAGAGGTTGTCGGTGGAGAAGCGGCCAAGGGCGTGATCGACGAGGGCTTTGCTGGCGAGTTGTGGGTCTTGGATAGTGCGGACGAGGTCGACGGCCTCTTGGTCCGAGCAGACGTCCCATAGCTGTATTTCGGTTGTCAGTAAGTGTTTGGAATTCATCGGAAGTATAGAGGTGTTGCACTCACTCCATCGCAAGCCAAGATCAAAAATTCGTCAATGTCGGGCTGTATCACCGTCTCCGTCGTGTAAGGGTGACCCGTGACCAAATCCTTCATGTACGCATCGCCCAGTGCGCGGGTCACGGCCAACACGCCGTTAACACGATTGTTGAGGATGAGACCCCCGGCGCCGGCGATGCGTTTGCCTTCGTTCTCGTCGCTCCCCTTGTGGTCGTACGACAGACGCAGCGCCTTGCCGTTGCGGCAGAGCACGATCCGAGCGTCGCCGACGTTGGCGGTGTAGAGCACCCGTTGTCTCGAGGCGGTTTCCCGCAGCTTGTTCTCCGCAGCGGGTGCTTCTGACGTCTTGGCCGCGTCTTCGTTGCTCGCTGAAGCGTCGTTCTTGGCATCTGATTTGGCCGCCTGAGCCGCCGCGGGTGCGATGGCTGTTGAGCCAGTCGCAGAACTGGAGTTGGGTATTCTATCCTCCCAGCGCAGCACGGCGATGACTGCCGTGCACCCGCTGTTCTTCAAAGGCAGCTTTTCCAGCTGGTGGTCGACCGAAGTGAAGGTCATGTCGAGTAACTCGGGAATGGGGGTGTTGGGATGCTTGCGAATGATTTCTTCGAGCAGGATGTGTACCTTCTTACCGCACCAATCCGCCGCAAAGGTCCCCGCGTGGCCGTCGAAGATGGCAAAGTAGCCATTGTCCGTTTCGGCCACGCCGTGCTGCGCTAGCACCTCTGATGCTCTGGAGTTGGTCGAGTCGGTGCGCGAGGTGCGTTTCTTATTTGCAGCGTCTCCGAGCAGCGGCGCGGGCGTGCTCAGAAAGTTGTAGAGATAAGCGTGCGTGTCTTCCATGGTACGTCTGCATTTCTTATTCTTGTCCTCGGTAACGCCGACGCGGAAGCTGGAACGTGGCCCCGGCAATGAGTCGCCGGCCGAGTTGTTATGTGATCCTTGCGGCACGCTCAGCGCCGGATCCGCCTTGCCCAGCTTCTGGAGCGGCCCCGTCGAGCCTTTGTCTATGGAGCTCTTGGATTCCGGCGAACTGCTCAGGTTGTGCAGAGACTGCTTAGCGCTGCTGAAGAGGTCGCGAGCTCGGCCGACCCCACTGCTCCTGCGCTTCTTGTCGCCGGGAGGCGGCTGCTCCTCTGTCGTTTTGCGGGCGGGGCTGCGCATGTCGTTGCTGGCCTCGTCCTTGCTCTCTTCGGCGGCGCTGATGTGGTTGGTGAGGTTTGTGTTCGGTGTCTCACTTTTCGCGCCGTTGTCGGCCGGGGATGCGGCGCCCTTGGCCTCTTTGCCGTTGTCGTTGCCGGAACCAAACATTCTGTTCAGCAAGCCTCCCTGACCGGAGAGACTTCGCCTCTTGTTTCCGGCCAGATTGCTGTCCTCTTGGGTCGCAGCTGCGCTCATGTAGTTGCGGGGTGAAGCTGACGTCCGCTTGCGGGCAGCGTTGGGTGTTGGAGAGGTGGAGTCCTTGTTCGCAGCGTGGTGGGTGGGAGTGCCGGCGGTCCGCGAGGGAGGGGAAGTGGGAGGATTCCGACGAGCTGCAGCGCGCCTGCCAAAGCACATCAATCGGTCAGTAAGGCGGGACTGAAGAACTCAATAATGCAATTGTTTTGGCAGTGGGGTCGGGGATGTGCAGAAAGTGGCGCAAGGCGATGCAAGCGAGGGCGATGGGATGTTCCAGAAGCTAGGCGCTGGGGCTGGTGGGTGGTGGAGTTGGTGGTGGTGAGTGCAGAGAAGAGGGTCCGCTTACGGATTGAGATGGCGCGACCCGCACAAAGACGGGCTTGTCTGCCCAGCGCGTGACTCGGAGATACGTTTTTGCCCGGCGACAGCGATGTCAAGCGTGAGACTCACAGGAGGATGGTGAAAGGGCGAGTGTTGTTGTGTATGGGGTTAGGACGGAAGTTGTGTGCGGTCCAGGAGGAGGGATGTGATGCTGTGGGGTCGCGGGTGGTGGCCCCTCGATTCGGCGGGTGGTGGTGCCTCCAGGCCGGGCACAGTGACGTTGTTGCCGCCGTGGGTTCCCGCGTTCCGCTCGCTCTATCGGAGGTCCCCCAGTCCGCGCGGCTTGTTGCTCGCCAGCCGCTGGGTACAAAACGCGAGCACGTGAGATCTGCAGGGAGCGGAGAGAGGAAAGGAACACAGAAGAGAAGCGGCAAGGTGGCGAGCTTTCACGACGACGGGCGTGGTGAAAACGAAGCACTGCTGCACGCCGGCTGAAACATGGGATAGTGGGATGCAGGGCCAGGGCGGTACAACAGTAGTCCCTAGGTTGTTCGCGCTGATGGAGGGGCCTGACAGGTGATCGAGAACCTGCCCGAGGCCCTTGGCATGCCATTGCCGCTTGAAAGGCTGCTGCGGCCGCTAATTGACGAACGCGCAATAAATGTGAAGCGCCGCAAAGACAACAACGACTTCACGCATGCATGGATAAGGATCACCGGACTCCAACGCAACCCCTGGTTTGCTCGGATTACCGTGCCCTCACCAAACACTTTGTGGCAGGCAGACAGTTGAAGAGAACGCTCAAACATCATTGCCATTCCGTCGTTGCGTCGTCGTATGCTCATCGCCGTAGACTGTCGAGCCGCGCCTGTAGGTCGTCGTCCCCTGGGTCGCCCCCAGCCGGACTGGGCCCACCACCACCCCCAACAGCCTCCGCGACCCTGCCTTGTGCCGCAGACTCCTTCTGCAGTCCTTGTGGCGTCTCGCCGAGCTACACCTATGGTCAGCAGAGCTCCCATGCCAGTCAACGCGCCTTTCCAACATACCGACTGCCCCAGATCGACCCCTATCTCGTCCAGGACCTGATTGACCACGTCTTCCCCTTCTTCCTCGTCTTCGAGCCCAGTCACGTCGTCGATCGCGTCGTCCATCATGTCCTGCCGCTGGTCCATGATATCGTTCTCCTTCTCAAACTCCATCGCTATCCGCTGCAGCCCCGGGAGGTTCATTTGCCGGTTCATGCTGCCCAGCAGCTGCGTGGCCCCCTTCATGCTCTGCATCATCTGCTCGTTGCTCCTCACAGTCTGTCGCTACAATCAACATTCATTCATCCCCCGCCTAGCCCAACGCGTCTCACCTGTATCCGCAGCGAAATTGCCTGCAACTGCGTCCGCATCTGGTAGAACTTGGTGATGTACCGCCGCGTGCGCACCAAGTCTTTCGCCTGCACCTTCACGGCGCCCATCTGTCCGTTCTTCGCATTCTTCTTGATGTCTGCGACTAGCTTCTTCTCTTGATTCTCAAGCTTCGTTCGTTCGCGGTCGAGCTCTCGTTGTGTCTTCTCCAGTGCTCGTTGGTGTTTGCGCAGTCGCTCGGCCGGGGTCATGCGCTTGCCGAAAGCCCATTCTACGATCTGCGCGCGAATGTTAGGTTGTGCGCGGTGTCGGCAGGGTGGAAGAGGTCGCCTACGTTCATGGCTGTGGCAGTCGAGCGAGTTGAGACGACGTTTCGATAGTGGGCGTTCGAGGCTTGCGAAAGCGATGTGTAAATATAGCAGCTGTTGCCTGGCAAGCTGTCGGACGTCGTCAGACCCTTTGTCTTCAATCGCAATGCTGACGCCTGCACGACGAGGTAAAGGTACGACTATCGCCAACCGCGAGCGCAGGCTACGCACGAGCCACATTGGCGGGCGGGCAGCGATCTCGGTTCGGCGCCCGTAGGGCGGGACTAGCCGGAAGCCTAAATTCTCGGGAGGTTCGCCTTGCTCTCTTCCGTGCAACCTCGAAGCCGTTTGATGACATACTCCACGCAGGTCGCGCCACCCACCACTTCTTCGACTCAGACGCGACACACACCCCCTCGTATACCATGAGCTAGCACCGACACGAACATCACTCCGACAAAATGAGCTCCTCCGACCCCTTCGGCGCCGGCCCCAGCGGCTCCTCTCGCGGCGGCCAAACCCCTCAGTACATGACAGTCGGCACGGGGTCGACATCTGAGAGCGCAGCGAGACTGCAGGCCATACTCGACGAAGACTCGGGATATGGCGGAAGCAATACGGGCGACTCGACGATGGAGAACGCCTGGCATCCCGGCCCCTCTGGCGACCACCCCACGCCTCCGCACTCGAGCACGAACCCGGGCGAAGACAACGCAGCCTCGGAGCACGAGCGCCGTGCACTCGCCAGCCATGTGCACCAGCTCTTCTACAACCAGAATCGGACCGCGCTCGGCCGAGCGATCAACCAGACGGTGGAGACGCTCAAGAGGCTCCAGGAGATGAACGCGAAGTGGCCGGCACACTACCCCACGGTGCAAAGGCCGCCGTCACCGCCGCCGCAGCGTGTGGATGTGCGTCCGGGTCTGGCGCATACCCAGTCGACTGCGGACAATCACCGAGACGAGGGCGAAAGAGAAGTTAGGCCTCGCGCGCCGAAGCGGGCGGGGACTTCGATCGGGGAACACTCGTTCGCCGAGTCGAGTCGGGATGTGGTGGAAGAGGCATCCACTCCGGAGCCGCGGCTAGTCACGCCACAACTGGCGCAGGACTTTTCTGTATTGAAGATTGAGCTGAAGATGGATGGGTTGCAGCAGTCTCAGATCGTTCATTCTTTGGAGAAGCAGTCGGTCGCTTCGCTGCTGGACAATCAGATCAACAACAGCATACGGCATCTGTTCTCGCTCCGGGAGCGAATAGAGGATACGTCGAGCAAGGTCCTGGTCACGGGTGATCTGAACGCAGGGAAATCGACCTTTTGCAATGCTCTGCTGCGTCGAAAGGTGCTTCCGGAGGACCAGCAGCCGTGCACGAGCATATTCTGCGAGGTGCTTGATGTGAGAGAGAACGGCGGGTTGGAGGAGGTTCACGCGATACCACACGGCTCTACCTATAACCGGAACGACGAGAGTACCTATACCGTCTACCAACTAAAGCAGCTCGAAGACGTCGTCATCGACGCCGATCGATACTCGCAATGCAAGATCTACATCAAGGACATCCGATCCGTCGACCAGTCGCTCCTCAACAATGGGGTGGTCGATATTGCGCTCATCGACGCTCCCGGCCTCAACAACGATTCTCTCAAGACGACCGCCCTCTTCGCCCGACAAGAGGAGATTGACGTGGTAGTGTTCGTGGTCTCGGCTGCAAACCACTTTACGCTTTCGGCCAAAGAATTCATCTTCAACGCCGCGAGAGAGAAGGCGTACATGTTCATGGTGGTCAACGGCTACGACAACATTAGGGATAAGAAACGTTGCCAGGAGATGGTGCTGAAACAAGTCGCACATCTTAGTCCCGCCACGTTCAAGGAATCCTCGGAGCTCGTGCACTTCGTCTCGAGCAACGCCATCCCTTTGGCGCCCGCAGGCGCGGGAGAAGGGCCAGGCGGAGGAGGTGGCGGGGGCAGTGCCTCGGCTTCGTCGTTGGAACAGAAGGACGGCAAGAAGCCGATCACTGGGCCGGGGAACGATCCCGAAGACGACGAAGACTCGCCGCCCAAAAACAAGGAGAAAGGGAAGGGCAAGGAGAAGGAAGCACAGGACGACTTCAACGAGCTGGAAGCGTCATTACGACGTTTCGTCCTCGAAAAAAGGGCGCGCTCAAAACTCGCCCCTGCCAAGACCTATCTGATGAACCTTCTCGGCGACCTCAACACGCTGGCGGGCGTAAATCGGGACGTCGCGCAGAGCGAGCTGGACCGTGTGACGGCAGAACTGCAAAGACTCGAGCCCATCTTTGAAAAGTCGAAGAACGCACGCTCTGAAGCGGACGAAAATGTTGCCAACAACATCGAGGAGACTTCTGCAGATGTCTACTCACTCACGCGGAACACCATCAACACCTCCATCTCGGAAGTCGCCGAGGCGGATCTCGGCGTACAGTACCCCGGCGTCTTCGGCGCGTACAACTACGCCGACGACCTGAAAGCCGCGATGCTGAACCAGGTCACGGACACTGTGCGATGGTGCGAGGAGCGCGCGCGAGAGAAGACGGTCCAGGGCGTTTCCGGCATCAAGTCGCTCGGCATCCTGCATCTGGGCGACCAGTACGTCGACCTGACCTTCCGCTCGGAGAAGATGTTCCGGAGCCGGCGCGACGCTCTCGCGCGGCAAGTCGACTTTGAAGCGGAACTCTGGGACTTTTTTGACGTCGCGAGCCTGTGGGAGCGGCAGGAGAAGGTCGCCAGTACCAGCATGGCGGTCACGGTCGCCGGCGTGGTGGGCGGACGTGTTTTTGGCGGGCTCAGCTGGCTTGACGGCGCTCTCACGGCCACCAAAGTCGTCGGCCCGAATAACATGCGGAGACTGTTGTTCCCCGGTCTCGTGTTGGGATGTAAGATCACTCATCCCATCCACCCCCCCTCTTTCAAACTCGTCTTGCTGACTCCAACCCCCTACAGTCGCTCTAGGATTCGCCTACACCCTCAGTCAAATCCCGCACGCGCTCCCCCGTCGCCTCTCCGCCAAACTCTCCGCCCAGCTCGCCGACCTCGACTACACGCACTCCAACGCCACGCGCATCTCGGCCGAAGTGCGGCGCGCGCTCAAAATCCCCGCCGACAAGCTGCGCGAGGGCTTGCAGCGCAACGTCGAGAATCTGATGGAACAGCGCCGCGAGACGGTGAAGACGAAGGGCGAGAGCGAGGTTGCGAGGAAGTATTTTGGGAACTTGGTGCGGGAGAGTCGTGAGGTGAGGGCTAGAGTTGAGGGGGTGGACTTGGAGGGTCCGGGGCCCGGGGTTGTGGGGGCGATGTGAGGGTTGGCGGGATGAGGGGTTTTGCGTAGAGAGTGATTCTCTATGAGTCGGAGTACTGGGCGTTGGGTGAATGGGCAGCAGGGGCTTGGGTCGCTGCTTCTGTTTCGCGGGATAGGGGGCTCACCAGATACCACTTCACTGTACCTACTTTACTCAGTACCGAGTCTCGCTCCGCGCTATGTGAAACTTGAACAGCAAGATGTCGACTCAATGTCTGATTCTTCGTTTTAGGTCCCATCCTCCATATTCCTGCCAACCTGGAACCCGCCGAGGCTTTCACAAACTACGTCATACTGTCCCTCGCGAAACCCTAATCAACACGTCCATCGTGTCTCGTTCGCGTCTCACACTGTTTCTCCTCAAAACATGTGGCATAGTCTCACCCTCTGCCTTTACCTTATCCCACAATGAAGCACACACTTCTCCTCGTCTTCATCCACGGCTTCAAAGGCAGCGATCACACCTTCCACAGTTTCCCGCAAGACCTACGCGCCCTCCTCGCGCACACACTGCCCGATGTCGAAGTTCTGAGCATCCAATATCCGCAATATGAGACGAGAGGAGATTTGAAGGAGTGTGTGGGGCGATTCAAAGAATGGTAAGAACTCGAGCCAACACATCCACAATCTACCCGAGTCCGGGCTGACGCTGTCTCAGGCTACAGAACAAGGTCATTGACCTCGAAGTCGCCGCTGGCACACCCTCACCCACCGTCGACCCCTCCGTTCACGTCGTACTATGCGGCCACAGCATGGGCGGCATCGTCGCCGCCGAAACCCTCCTCAGCATCGCGCGAGACGAGCCCGTCCCCTTCACCACCACCTCCTCCCCGCGCTCATACGCCAACGACACAACGAACACCACCACCACCCGCTCCCCCTCACCCCGTGCCCGCTTCGCAAAAGCCTCCCTCAACCCCTCCACCCCCTCAGGCTCCACCGCAGACGACCGTGCAACCTCCGCCCCACCCCGCGGAGAGCACACCCCGACCCCATCCCCCTCAACCCCCACCCCCTCCACCCTCTTCTTTCCTCACATCCGCGCCATCATCGCCTTCGACACGCCCTTCCTCGGCATCTCCCCCGGCGTCCTCGCCCACGGCGCAGAAGAACACTACAACCACGCCTCTACCGCCTACAAAGCCTGGGACTCCGCGAGCTCGCTCTTCGGCTGGGGCGGCGGCAGCAGCAACAGCAACAAAACCACCCCGACCCCCAGCCCCGGCACCGACACCACAACACGCGGCCTGCCACCCCCCGGCTCAGCAACCGGCAGCGAGGGCAAAGGCTGGGGCAAATGGGGCAAATACGCCGCGATCGGCGGCACGGCGGCAGCCATCGCGGGCGCCGCGGGCGCCGCGTACCTGAGCTGGAACCAGATTAACGCCGGGCTGGCGTGGGCGGGCAGTCATCTGGAGTTCATCAATTGCTTGGCGCGGGGCGCGGAGCTGCAGAAGCGGGTCGAGGGCGTTGTCGCGCTGAGGCGGAAGCGTGGGGTGGGGTTTACGGTGTTTTATGCGGCTTTGGGAGAGAGGGTGGCGGGGGGAACGAAGTATGCGGGGGCTGCGCTGGGGGGGGAGAGGACGTTCTGTGTTGTGCCGAGGGAGCAGGGGAGTCCTACGGGGACGAAGAGGGAGGCGCCGGGGGGGAGGGCGGGGGCGCCGCCGAAGAAGAGGCGTGAAAGTGGTCACGGTGTTGGGGGGGAGGGTGAGGGCGAGCGTGAGGCTGCTGCGGGCGAGGCTGTGAGGGATTTCGCCGCGGATCCGTCGAAGGGGAAGGGCGAGTGGGTCAAGTGCGTCAATGGGGTTGCGAAGGATGAGTTAAGGGCGCATACGAGTATGTTTGCGCCGGCGAAGAATCCGGGGTATCACGGTATGGTGACTTTGGCGAGGGATCGCGTCGTGGCGTGTGTGGATGAGGGGTGGGTAGGGACGGGGGCTGTTGCTGTGGATGGGCCGGATGGAGTGGATGGGGTGGATGGGGTGGATGGGGGGGAGGGGGAGGAAGACTTGTTGGGTGATGAAAGGGCGGGAGAGGTTGAGGAGGGGGAGAAGAGGATGGAGGAGAGGTAGGCGCAGGTGGGTGATGGGGAGGAATGTGATGGCTTGGTTTGGGTTGGACGATAAGATGATGCTGCTTCTGCTTCTTTTGAGGATACCCCAGCATAGAGACCCATGGTACAGTACACGTTTCTCTTGAATCCTACCAAAAGTCACGGATGTGAAGTGTATTGTGCACGTATCGTTGAACTCTGTTGAAGTCGAGACACGCCAGAAGTTCCCACTGCTGAAAACATCCGTTCCATGACACGAGTACGGGAAAACGCCGCAACCCACTTAAACGATCGATCACTCGTCACGAAACCCCACCAAAAACCCCGTCCTCCCGACTCCAAAGGACCTCAAGCACCCAAAACTCACAGCAACTCCAAAACACTCGAGCCCCCCAACCACTCCGAAGATCCGCCACCCCCAACTCCCACCACTCCCCAAGCCCCCATCTCCCCAGAAGATCACGTGCCATGACCGCAGCTTCCCAAAAAGGCAGTTGCGGCCACCAAGCCTCTCTCCACACCCCCTTATCTCCTTCCCCCGCAGCCGGCACTACTCCTGCACCTCAGCGGCCGCACCCACCTCCGCACCGCGAGCGCCGTCGACCGCCCCGCTCGCCTTACATACACACCACACAAGCGCCCTGCTGCCGCCCGCCCTCGCCGCCTATCTGCACCCACTGAGCGCCCGGATTGCGCGCGGCGACGTGAGGCCGTCCCCTGACGCGAATGCGTGTGCGACTGACGGCTGGTGAGGCTGGCGGTGTGGCGGGAGGCGGGGCGTCTGGCAGCCGGGACGGCGGCGGGGAATTTATCAGGGCGCGAGGGTCGTGTGACGGAGGACGTCGTGAGCGTCGTTTTGGCGGGTGGCGGTTGGGGCGCGAAGAGGCCAGGCGAGCGAGGTTCACGATTGGTGTGCGGTGGATCGTGGATGCAGGTGGGTGTGGGTGGGTGGGGGGGGGGGGGGGGGAGGCATGGTGTCATGACTGCTGGACTCGATTCCCGCTTTCGAGCCGCTTGAGGCACTCGACGGATTACTACGGCGCGCTCACCGGGCGACGACACTGTTGTTTGCGGCGGTCGAGGGGGAAGATAACGGTCGGACAGTAGTACCCTGGGGTTGGCGCGGTCGGTTGGTTGTTGTGCTGTCGTTCTTTACTTCTGTCCGTTTCTGCTGTCGAGCTGCTCTCTTATCTCTCTGCGTCACCTGCGTCTTTCTTCTATCGCGTGTGCTCTGTTGTTCGTTTTGTCCCCGCGGATTTGCTCTTGACCTTCTCTCAGCGATCACCTGGCTTCCTCATCGCGGCTGAGCACGTGGACGACGACTAGGCACGAGATCCGAGCAGTCATCTATCGCTGGCTGGACTTGTACCTGGACTCTGCGGCTGGCGGCCTTCGTCGTTGTTGTTGTTGTCTAAACCTCCATCGCTACCAAAATCTCTGCTGGCTCGCGTGCTACCTGATTGCACTCGATTCCTGTCCCCCAACGATGCTCTGGTCCTCCACCCTTCCCGCCCACTGCACACCCTCGACCCCCTTCCTCCACGACCTCAGCGCCACCTTCCATACCTGCATTCCGACTCCCCTCGCCCTAACTTCCACCGCTCTTGGATGTCTCTCCATCTCCGCCTGGCTCTTCGCCCAGTTGCCGCAGATCTTCAAGAACTATAAGATCGGTTCGACCGACGGCCTATCCATCTTTTTTCTCGTGCAGTGGTGCCTGGGCGACTTGAGCAATCTGCTAGGAGCCTTGTTGACGGGACAAGCGACCTGGCAAGTGGTGATCGGGGGCTACTACGTCTTCGTCGACCTCTGCCTGGTGGGCCAGTGGGTCTGGTACGAGCGACTGCGAAAGGGGCGATCAGACGCCTCGAACGACGCCGCAGGGCCGGACGTAAGCTGGCGCGGCGGCGGAGCGAACAACACGGTAATCGAAGGCATCACCCCGCAGAACCCCTCCGCCCCACGTGCCGCCATCGACATCAACGCCGCCACCACCTCGAAGGCCAAAGAAGCCCCCGCCGGCCTCTGGCTCTCCTTCCGCAACTCCCCCTTCTTCAACGAAAAGCGCGCCGCCTCCCCAACACCACTCAAAAACACACCAACCACCATCCACCGCCCCGCGACCGCCGCCTGCCCCGCGACCGCCGCCTCCCCCTCCCCCTCCCTCCAAACCACCCTCCTCCTCCTAACCTGCCTCACCTCCCTCGCCCTCGCCCACCCCCTCAACCCCCACCCCCAAACCCCCCACCCCACCACACCAACCCCCACACCAACTTCCCACCCCCTCAAACCCCTCGGCACCCTCCTCTCCTGGCTCTCCACCGCCCTCTACCTCACCTCCCGGCTCCCGCAACTCGTCAAAAACTTCCGCCGCCGCTCCACCTCGGGCCTCAGCCCGCACCTCTTCGCCGCAGCTTTCGCCGGGAACCTCTTCTACGCCTCCGCTCTGGTCGCGAACCCTTGTGCTTGGCGGGATTTCGGGCCTTGGGGGGGCGGGGGGTGGGTGGGGGAGCGGGGGAGTGCGAGGGCCGGGTGGGTGGCGGATGCGGCGCCGTTTTTTCTGGGCGCGGCGGGGGTTTTGGGGGGGGATGG